>JAQQZT010000038.1:11416298-11430467 GCA_030068275.1 Clarias platycephalus | reverse complement strand
TGTGTGTGTGTGTGTGTGTGTGTGTGTGTGTGTGTGAGATTCGGTAAGACAGTGCTAACTCTGGTTTTCTCTCTGTGTCTCTTCTTCGGGAGAGAATGGGGCTGAATGTTGTGGAGGCTACTGGCAGTGCGTGTCCACTGGATAAGTTGCGCCTCCGAAACCTGTCGTCCAGTGTGTCTCTGTCTCTGACATCGCTCTTGTGTCTGAGGAACTTTGCTTTGCCTCTCTGTGTGTAAAAGCAGCGCAGGGCTGTCTCAGCAAGCACAAACATTCAATTATTGTGTGTACCGTATTTTTCCTTCACTCTGTCAGCTAAGTATGTCCATGCTGCATCCAGGTTTGCTTGAATTCAAAGAGCTTTTTGCATGTCCTTGTGTGTCTGCGTGTGTGTGCGTGACTCTGAAAGGGATGTTAAAAGGGATTGTCACAGGCTTTTAGGACTGTACTAGCATGGATTAGCATGTACAGTTGGCCAACTGTGCAGCCAATGATTTCAGTCTTGCATGCCGCATTCTTTTTATCCATGCGCACAAATGTTTTGGAAAATGTTTGTTGTTGCTGCATAGGATCAAAAATGTGGATCTTTCCAGTCCACAGTAGTAGTTTGAGTATTCTTTGGTGTTGGATCAGATTGGCTTGATTATACCACAGCACTGTTGAATCCTCAATTCTGATGGTCAGAAGATATTTACTTTTTTAGAACGGCGGCTCAGACAGTAGTGCAGAATTACTACGTTTATTATTAATGTGCTTACATACCTTATGATTTCTATAGTGACAAACAACAAAAGCAAAAAAAAAAGGTTGCATACCTCCAACAAATTATGTTTCTATATGGTGGCATTTATTAAGCATCAAGCAAATGACAATCAGTCTGCTTGTTTTATAGATGCTCCACAAGTAATCAAGCTGCTGTGGTATGAGATGAGAATACAACTTTGGGATGTGCTGTTTATTAGAAAATAATCATCCTCTGGAGGTAGCAAGGTGTTGTTTTTTAAGAAGAAAATGGCGACTGTTGCCCGAATAATGTGTGCAGACTCTTTACTGATCTCCATCACTGATTATTTTCCATTAACAGCATACTCCATTGTGTTTCATTCTTTACCTATTGTCAAGTATTCTTTGATGTGTGCAGAAGGTCAAACACAAGGTTAAACAAAATGTAAAATGCTGTTTACTTACTTATAGCCAAGCCCCGTGTCTGGGTGCATCCTTTGGTCTTTGGAAACAAGGAGAACACGGAACTGATCCCTGTAAACGATCCTCTATAAAAGAAAATACAAGAATTTGGACTATAAGTAAGGAAAGCCCCAGGAGTGTAATCTGATGGTTTCATTGCTCTCAAATGTACTTTTAAAATCAGAAACCTTACCTCCACGCCATCTTCTGTGAATCGCCTGGTCAGACTTGTCCCTGGGTCAGCGCTCTTCTCCTGACCGGCTCCTTCCTCTCGCTATCCCGTCATTCCCTAACGAGAGACATCCCAGCTTGGCTGTCATTGCATTGTCTGTGTGTTCGTCCATGTCGAATCTCAGTGTGACCGACTGTGCTTCTAAAAAGTTTCCTCATCTACTTTTTCTCACGCTTTGCTTTCTTCAGGAATGGGCAAAAAGGACGACCCGAAGCTGATGCAGGAATGGTTCAAACTGGTGCAGGAGAAGAACGCCTTGGTGCGCTATGAGTCGGAACTGATGATCTTGTGAGTAATCCACTGTTGTTTAAAAATTGCTGTGTGGATGCTTTTTAAAAGTGTGGAACACAGTATTTTTGGTATGTTATTATTATTTTTTTAATAAGTAAAAGTGTAAAGCCTTTCCGTCTGCTGCGTCTTCAGCGCTCGTGAGTTGGAACTGGAGGACAGGCAGAGTCGACTGCAGCAGGAGCTCAGAGAGCGCATGGCAATCGAAGGTATGTGCTATTCCCTTATCCTTTACCATATGAACTTTAAGGTTAGCACAAGGTTCAGGTCTTATGCTGGATATGCACTGGGGTACAGGTGAAGATTTTTGCTGAATAATAATAGAACTTTGCAAATCATTTAATGCAACTGATATTAATGATTAATCATTCATTCGATTAATAGCTGTGGATAATTTCACTGATTACAATGTATGTAATGGATTTAAATGTAAGTCATCATACATTGTTTTGCACAATGTTTTTCCATAGTTCACTTTTATATTAACTTGTACACCACAAGATGGCGCAGTTGCAATTCAGGCGGTTCGCAAAAAGGAAGATGTATTTTTAGAGGCCTTGATGAAGGAGGACAGAGAGACGAGCAATATTTTTTCACTGCCTTATTGCTTTTTAATCTGTTTGTTTATACTATTTGGGTTTCATTAATTTGTCTTACATAACAAAACAATATAACAAGAAACAATCTTCACTCTTCTGACTGGAAACAATAAACAAGAGTATATCCTATTGTGAATGCGTTTCTCTCTCTTGTAGACCATTTGAAGACTGAGGTGGAGCTGGCAGAGGAGAAACGAATCCTGAACGAGATGTTGGAGGTGGTGGAGCAGAGGGACTCCCTGGTGGCTCTCCTAGAGGAGCAGAGACTCAGGGAGAAGGAAGAGGACAAAGACCTAGAGTCTGTCATGCTCTCCAAGGGTTTTAGCCTCAACTGGGCTTAGTAGTAGCAGTAAATCCACACTCAGCAGGATCTTCAGAACACCGCCATGAAGTCTGGGACTCGGTTGAGTTCGCCTGCCTCTCTCGATGACATTTACGCATCTTCTACGATGGCTCAGGGTCGGTCTCTTCACCCGTCTTTCTTTTACACTTCAGTGGAAAGCCAGTCAAGCCTACGTGTCTGTGCAAGACATATATTTTTTTCTTTTTTGGCTCAGAAAGGGAATAAACAGGGACATTTCAAAAGGAATACAGCTTTGTTAGAATGTACTGATTCGCTTTGTTACAGAAAAGTCCATAGACTCTATCCATTTTTATTTTTTTTTACTTTGACTACTGATAGAAAGTAGGAACACACTAAAGCTGAGATGCCTTTTTTTTTACCCACAATGCAATGTGGAAATGATCAGTGGCAAAATTTTTAATCAGTCAATTAGTTAGGCCAGAACTGCTTAGTAACATTTATTTTCCTTACAGAAAAAAGCATGCAATTCTTTTTTTTTTTTTGCATACAGTACTAAGAAATATTTCAACATATCCTTGTATTTTCTTAGGTTATAATAAAAAAAACATTTAGTTTCATTCCCCCATTAGCCATCTCATTGTAGGATTAAAGACTAAAGGATATCCAAAAACAAGCATATCCTGTATTGTATATAGGACTTGGCCTTTAGCTCATATTAAATGGTGACACACTCTTAGTGGAGCTACTCATCTACAACGTCTAGTGGCGTCTCTTTGTTCTTAAGTGATCTTAATATTATTCCTGTGTAAGTTTACAATCAGTGCTCTGAAATTCATTTCGAAAAGTCTCACTACAGTTTACAGAAACCGAGGAATATTGTGCAGATATTTTATATAGTGGACACGTACCTGGGAAATTGCAATGTTGATGTTTTAAAAGATATCTCAGTACAGACAGTTCAAAGAGAAAGTAATATACAATCAGATCATTGATACATGGTGGATCATCTCTGTATATTCCTAGAATCCCTGACCTTTATTTGATATCAGATATCAGTATACCACAAAGTCCTTGTTACATTATTTGTCTCCTGGGTTTCTGAGGCCGAGCAAATCCGCTTCTTGTCTTCATACCAGAATCAAGACAAGAGACTGCATGCACTGGCTGTGTAGCGACATGCCTTTATTACATATTACATGTCATATTCACATCCACAATGTTCACTGACCCTTACCAAGGGTTGGATTTTTTATGATTTTGTTTTTATAAAAAAAAAAAAGAAATTTGTACTACATGTGAGCATTCACACATCACTAACACACAATATCGAGCAAGAGCATATATTTGGCAAAACCATTTGTAATGCCTTTGGCCAAGCTGTATGTCTATTGTTCACATTCTACATACTGTAGGTGGATGGAGCCTATATTTCAGCTTGGTCACCATTACGCTGTATAGATGAACACAGACTTTTGTATGTATGTACAAGATAACTGTGAATGAAAAAGGGTTACATGAATGCAAGGCCTAGTTATTTAGACTGTGTAAATTGTTTTACAGAGTTTATTGGTATTTATTAACATGTGTGAAAATGTATTATATGTAAAGAAAATGGAACCTAATTTTTAAAAAAAATTGTATGTTGTCAGTTCTTGACATATGTAAATGCTTTCTGGTAGCTAATCTGCATATAAGACATTGGATGTACGTTGGAAGGAAATAAAAAAAAAAGCTTTTGTTCCCCTATTTTGTTTTTTTTTGTTTTGTTTAAAACATAATGTAGGTCCTGTTTAAGAATCATGGCAAAAATAAAATGCAAAGACATGAACTGCCTGGGGATTTCTAAATAGGTCCCATGAGGTCTTCGACTAGAAAACGGATCTTTAACCTCTCTAATGAGACTTTCTTTTGCTTTACACGTGCACACACACGTGTGTTACAAAAAACAGTACACGCGCGCTGTACACACGCGCGTTTTCAAACACAAAATAAAATGTTTTACACGCACACACATGGTCACAGTTATAGTAAACAGTACACGCGTGCACGGCTGTTGATTATACCAGAAAGAGACGCGCACTAAGACCCAGCAGGGGAGACGATTACCCACAATTCCGAAGTGCAAGAGAGAAAAAAAAAAAAACGTTGGCTCAGTTGTGATCACGTGACGCTCGGCGTCAAAACAAGAAGCGCATGTGTGAAACATGATACTCTGTACTCGTAAACCAAGACTTGCTCGTTTTTCAAGTCAAAATTTATTAAAAATCTTTGCTCGTCTTCGCAAACCGTGTTACTCGCAATCCGAGGTTTCACTGTACTTGTTTTCATACAGATATCAGCTGATGAATACTGGGCCACTCCCGAACCATGAGTTATATATTAACAGTGGTTCTTTGAAGCGCCTGATAATCTCCGAAGACAGTGGGGCAAAGTGAATGTCTTCGTGCACATGCGCAGGTGAGTTCAGAACGAGTTGACCCTTTGAACCGGTGTTTTGTACATTTGTCCTAACCACATTTCCCCATTTTTTTATGATTTTGTTTTTATGAAAAAATTTATTTGTACTACATGTGAGCATTCACACATCACTAACACACAATATCGAGGAAGAGCATATATTTGGCAAAACCATTTGTAATGCCTTTGTCCATTACATGTGTGTCTATTGTTCACATTCTACATTTGAACCGGTGTTTTGTACTGTACATTTGTCCTACATGGATTCCCCATGGATAACTGCTGTAGCGCCCTACAGTATTACTGTACAGTTAGTACTGAAAGTGTTTTCTAATCGTTTGTGTGCTTTTTGCATTTTTTTTTTTTTTTAATTTGCATGGTTAATTTAACAGTCGACTAGTATATTTGATTCACAACGTTAAATCAAAGTGTCAAAAACTGCTACCAATGTTAAAGCAATAGAGCTTATATTCTGATAACAGTAAAATTGTCACAAAGTGCTGCCACACTGCAAAAACAATTAGATCTTAGCAATGAAAATAGATTGAATATAGTTACAATTATCTACATTTCTTAAAATAAGTACAAATATAATATTAAGCACATTTCTGGTCAAATGTTACTAAAGTTGCAGTTACAGTAATTTTAGGAATTCATTTCTGTAAAGAAGCAAAATTATCTATCAATAGAACAACATAGTAATAACATTTGACTAGAAAGAAGCTGTATATTTGGTTTGTTGTAAACTTATTTTAAGAAATCATAGATTATATAGAAATATAGATGGGTTTGGCTCGATTCGAGAGTATATAATTTTTTGCAGTGCAGTGTGTCAGGAAATGTTACCCCATTAAACTATTATATTTTCATATTACTTCAACTATTCAACTATGGTTATGAGATTGACAAAATAGTGTGGACTGATGTACTGTAAGTCTAATTTTCTGCTGCTGGTCAACTGAATTTAATTGAAATGCTTCTGTTGAAGGCGGCACGGTGGCTTAGTGGTTAGCACTGTCGCCTTGAACCTCCAAAGTTTGGGTTCGATTCCCGGCCAGTTTTAATTCCCGTATCTTCTCTCTGTGTTTGGTGGGTTTCCTCCGGGTACTCCGGTTTCCTCCCACAGTACAGAGGCATGCGGATTATGCTAATTGGTGTTCCTTAATTGCCCGTAGTGTGTGTGCGCGCTGCTCTGGTTTGGCATCCTGTCCAGGGTGTACACTGCCTCACGCCACAAGTCTCTTGGTATGTGCTCCAGGCCCCCGTGACCCTGTATACAGGATAGAGTGTAGTGATGGGTCGTAGATGAACGATTCGTTCTTTTTGAACGAATCTTTAATGTGATTCGGAGGAATGAGTAGTCTCGGTGAGTGATTCGTTCATGTACTACTGGGCGCGTATGCGCAAATCATCGCAAAAATCTCCGTAGGTTATGTACAGGAAACAGAATTGAGCGATTCTTTCTCAATGACTCTTCTACTCCAATTCGTTCATTCTTTTGTCACATGATTTCCATAGACGCTAAGCAGTGCAGTTACACAGGAAACAGAATTGAACGGTTCTCAACGAGTCTTCAGGTCCCGAGTTGTTTGTTCCTTTGTCACGTGACTCCCATTGACGCTGTGCGGTGCAATAGATTCAAAAGAACGAACGACTCAGACTGGAAGATATGAGAGGTGAACTACTCATTCTGTTTATTATAATATGTCCTTAGTTACATTTTGTATTGGGGGTCTTTTTTTTTTATTGAATACATCTTCCTTTATCAAAAGAACAAAATGAACTAAATGACTCAAAAAAAGATTCGTTCATTTTGATGAACGAGGTTCAAAGAACCGAGTCACTAAAATGATTCAAACTTCCCAACACTAATAGGGTGGTATAGATGCAGTGCTTTGTGTAGTTGTAAACTACTTTGTAGTCAGTGTTTTTAAACAAGCACAGAAAACAGACACAATACTATTGCGAGAGAGGATATCAACCTATCCACTATATTGAAACATCAACCATAGCTGTGTAAAGAACAAGTTATCGCCAACTTAAGTGAACCGGCCCAAATTGAGGCGTAATAAGTTAAATTATATGGGAGTACAGCGTGATCAAAACCGTGCGGTCACATGACGTGGGACGTACGACGTGTGACGTAGGACGCAGACGCGGAAGTGTTTCGAGGATCTAAACTCTAACTGTAATGTGAAGTTTATACATATACAGTATGAGGGTATAAGGTGTGCGATGTAAACAATTTTAAACTTTCTCCCTATTTCTGTGTTCGAGTTTTTTTTTTCTCTCGAACATTTAAGCAGGCACTGCGAATTTTTTTTATTTCGTGAAACAAAACAACCAGATTTATGTAAAAAAAAAAAAAATATTGGTTGAGTCATTGTGTTGGGTGTTTGTTTAATTGTGACTGGTCTCTTGAGTATCGGTTTCTGGGTTATGTTATGTTGTGGAGAGATTGCTGATATGAACAGTGTATAGATCGATGTGGAAAAATATTAACCCTCTTGCATACAGCGTGACGTCACTCTCTGTGAGGACCGATAAACCCAGCACGAGAAGAAATCCGCTCCTGATTTTACTTGCTGTCTGTCTCAGCTGTTTGTCCTTTCAGGCGTGTAGGAAAAGGAAGCAGCTGTAACAATGCTCTCTGCTAGTTTTAGAGACTGTGCGGTAAGAGAAGTTTTTCTGTTACTGAATTGCACTGAGGAAATGATTCCTGTTAACCTGACACTCTGTCTTGGACACTACACAGGGTGTTTCGATTAATAGTAATATACAGATATCTTTCTACTTAAAACAGGATATTTTAGAGTATATTTTGTTTTGCTAGAGATTCGCCGTTATTGCCGTTATTTCGCCTTCACTACATTAAACCATAACCTTAAAACCAACTCTTTGGTATTGCGCAACACCCCTCTATGATTATACAAGAATGTTGACACACAGGAAATGAATCTGATTTCAGCTGTTGATGATTTAAAACATTTTTTTTTACATACATACAGTACATAACCACACTGTACATACATTTTAGATTTTTATAGAGAAGACAAGACACTACCTACAGGAAATGCACAATATTCAAGAACTGTACAGATTAAATAAAGACTCCACATAGAAGTGTATATGTACAGTACTAGTGTGAGTGTGCAATAACAGTGCTGTGTGCTACTGTACGCACATATGGTACGGGGCCCCTCTGGTGAGATTAGGGGTAAAAAAGATTCCGTGACCACGACTTGCTGTACTAAGGGGTGGGAACAAAATGGTATAACGTATGGCCACGAGATACTACGTCATGGCAATCTCTTTCAAAGGCGTGGGAACGAGATAGTACCTCATGGTTATGCGTTATGCTATGTCGTGGCCATGACTTACTAAGGCGTGGGAAAAAAATAGTAGGAGCTGGCCACAACATAGTATCTCGTTGCCATGCATTATACTAAGTCTTACTATTTTGGGAAGGAAATAGTATTACTGTACAGTATGTAACATGTGGATTTAACGTTACCCATCAATCTGCCAGTCAACTGTTAGATTTACCATGTAAATAACATGTACAGTAAAACCCAAAATGATTTACAAAAATCTCAACATGATTTTAGTAAAATACTAAACGGACATGACATATTTTTGGTATGTGTGACAACGTGTATTGGAGAGACCATGTTGTGGCCGTGATTTAATAAGTCAACGGAACAAAATAGTATAATGTAGTGACTTGTGAATTTAACGTTATCCATCCACATGCTAGTCAACAATTAAATTGACAATGTAAATAACGTACAGTAAAACACAAAATGATTTTTAAAAATCCCAATACAAACAAATCCCAATACAAACAAAAATCCCAATACAAACAAATCCCAATACAAACAAAAATCCCAATACAAACAAAAATCCCAATACAAACATACTGAATTTAATTGAAATGCTTCTGTTGAAGGCGGCACGGTGGCTTAGTGGTTAGCACTGTAGCATGGATTTCTGGGCAGGGCGTAGAACGTATTTTTGGTATATGCGATAAGCGTGGGTAAACAGCTCAGAACTGTCGAGGCGGTAAGATCTGATACGTTCACAGCGGATCATTAAAGTCCTATAAGTTGTGAGGTTGGGCCTCCATGGATCAGAGTTGCTTGGACAGATTTTGGAGGCATCTTAGAACTGACATTGAATTAATTAAATTTTTGTATAATAATAGTGAGGTGTTGATGAAAGGCCCCCTGCATATTTTTGGCTAGGGCCCAGATTATAGAGTTACCTCTGTCCAAGTTTTTCACTGCCAGCAGAACACAGCAACACAGCTCACCTAGTTTATCCTGGTGCCATCTCATCCCCAGGTGACCTTCCACATGATGTAGCAAACGTGATTTACTCTATCTGACCAGGCCACCTTCTTCCATTGCTTTTAGTGGAGGAAACAATCCACAATATCTGCTGTTTTTGGAGATACTTCATCTCATTGCCTAGTAATTATATTAGATAATTATAGATAATAATAATAATTCAGTTCACCTTTAAGTGGTTATGGGTGATGAGTGTATAAGGTACATAATGTATTTTACCCTATAGAGTAAAACATCTTCACCTTTCTACATAACTATACATGAAATGCATAAAGTTTATAATTTACTGTTCATTAAATATTAATTGTAATACATTTGTATAGAAAGGGCAGCCAAGACATTTTCTGCTAATTCTTCTAGGTGAAGAAGGACTGCTGAAAATAGACTGTTTTATGAATGTTTCTTACCTATATTTTATAGACTGCTTTTTATTCTAGGCATGGAGGGCAGAAGGCCTCCCACTGTCCACCAGCAGTAACGAAGCCTGCAAGTTATATGATGCCACACTCACACAGGTAGCTCAGACACACCCCATTTTAGTGCATTTTAGTAAGACAAGTGAAATGGAAATGCGGCATAATACACAAAGCTTTCAAGATGTTTGGAACAAAACACATTTCACTCTTGACCAGCTGATGAAGGGCTTATGAATCATTCCCTTTCTTAGAGTATATTACATGGCGAGTTTTTTCAGATATAAGTAAGTGTCATAAGTTTCCATCAATTATTTCTGTGTATTGCAGGTGGCAACTGAACCTCTCATTCAGTATTTATTGTATGTAAAAAGACAAACCTTCATTTTTGAAGATCAAAAATGGCTGGAGGAATACAGATAGGGAGATACAAACGTGTGACATCTTGTTTATTTGACCTTTTGTGATACTTAAAATAAGGAAAAAGTTCAACCATGATGTTTTGATGTTTAATATTATATTTCTTAATTTTTATTGTGTTAATGGTGTACACATTTTTTGCACTCATCGGCACGACCAGTGAAAAATTACACCTTCTAATTCCATTATCTCAGATTTTAATTTATTTCTACATTATAAAGCATTTCTGAAAGCATCCAAACTATGAAATAATCTGCTTTGAACAGTTGATATTGAGATGTGTCTGCTACTTATTCTCTGTAAAAGCTTCATAAAAGCTCTAATCTGAGGTGCTGTTCGTTAATTGGCGATTTCTGAGGATGATAACTCTAAATAAACGTCCCCTCTGCAGTAGAGGTAAGTTTTGGTCTTGCTCTCTTGGGAAGGTCTTCATGAGAGCCAGTTTCACCTTGTTGCTTGATATTTTCCAAATGCACTTGGCAATACTGTTCTTGCAAGAACTGTTCCAGAACAGTTACAGTAACCTTCATGTCTTAAAATAATAACTGATTGTTTTTGTTACTTACTGTAGTTACCTAATTCCAAAAGTGTCATTTTATCGTTTGGAAATCTGCAGTAGAAAATAAATCACAAAGCAAAAAAAACAACAACATTGAATTCAAAGGTGTGTCTAAACTTTGGACTGGTACTGTATATAAATTGCTTTGAGAAGGTTTCTTTCATTTAGGGCAATGGAGTTTTACTGCCTGTATATTTAAGTACTACAACCTCCTATAAAAATGCATCCTCTCATCAGCTAGTTAACAAGCTGCTCTTGAGAAGACACTAAAATCTGCAAGGCAGGCGCACTCTGGAGCCTGGTTTAGGAAGCAGTAAATTATCCTTGCTCAAATTCTCTAAAGCTATCCGATGTCATTTCCTGTGTTCAGTATGTAACCTGGCGTAATGATGAGACCCTTGGAGGAATAGAGGGGTGTATGGCAGCAGTCCATGCAGCTGACCCAAACTTTGGTATGTGAAATAGAGACTATAGTATGTGGAGAGAATCAGCACATATACATAAACTTACATAAAACTTTATCTCTTGAACAGAGTTGATATACACTATATTGCCAAAAAGCATTCACATGCATATCAACTTGAGTAACATCCAATTCCTAATCCATAGGGTTTAATGATGTTGGCCCACCCTTTGCAGCTATAACAGCTTCAACTCTTCTGGGAAGGCTTTGGGAGTGTGTTTATGGGAATTTTTGACTATTCATCCAGAAGCGCATTTGTGAGGTCAGACACTGATGTTGGACGCGAAGGCTTGGCTCACAGTCTCCGCTCTAATTTATCCCAAAGGTGTGCTATTGGGTTGAGATCAGGACTCAAGTTCTTCCCTACAAAACCTGCTCATCCATGTTTTTATGGACCTTGTTTTGTGCACTGGTGCGCAGTCATGTTGGAACTGGTGTGGTGGTGTTGTTCAGGATTTTGGCTCCTCAGCCCCTTACCTCCAGTGCTTCAGTATACCAAAACATTATGGGCAATTTCATGCTCCCAACTTTGTGGGAACAGTTTGGGGATGGCCCCTTCTTGTTCCAACATGACTGCGTACCTTCCACCTTGTGGAAAGCCTACCCAGAAGAGTTGAAGCTGTTACAGTATAGCTGTATAGGGTGGGCCAAGAGCATATTAAACCTTTTAGATTAGAAATTGGATGTTACTCAAGTTCATATACTGTACATGTGAAGGGAGGCGATCGCATACTTTTGGCGATATAGTGTATGTGAATATGTTTTTTCTTCTGATTAGTTCCACCACAATGCTCACAATGTTTGCATGTTCACACCAGTTGTACCTCTTTACCCTCAGTCATGGGTCATGTGATCAGCACTGGACTGCAGTTGGTGGGTACAGGCAGTTCAGTGCTGCGGGACCAAACGCTGGCCAGTGCCGTGAGGAAGCTGCTGGATCTGGCCCGCTGCCAGGAGCTCACAGCCCGGGAGAAGCAGCACGTCAAAGCCGTCGAGCTCTTCTCGAAAGGGTGATTCTAGATCATTTGCATGCTGCCCAAACTCTGCTGAGCTGGGATATTTTTATGTATTATATTTTCTATTCCATTTCTTAATTTGCAGAAAAGTTGCTCACCTACCAGTCATTCAGTAATAACTAGGCAGAGAGTTCCTACTAAACTTATCAAAGGCAATAGCCTGAGAAATTTTAAACAAGTGCCTTAGCCTGTCCTACAATACATCTTAGACCATATCTGTTTAGCTGTTTGAAATACCAATATGGTTGAACAAAGTTCACAGTCTCTTTACAACAGAAGCTTTAAAATGCCTACAGGCTCTTCTGTATTCATTAGGCAGAAGGACAGTAGCAGTCAAAAAAAAGCTTTTCATATCAAACAAGGACAAATGGCAGATTCTGTTGTGCATTTAAATGCAGCTGTTGTCTAATTGGTATGTAATTACAGCCATAATAGACCTGCTACGCTGTTGTTTACAGTCCACTGATTTATATAAAATCAGTTTGAGCAAGGCATAGTTATAGGCTAAACATAAGCTTGTGTTTTTCAGAGCCTTGGGCAAGGCCTGTGATGTGTGGGAGGATATTCTGGTGGAGCACCCCACAGACATGCTAGCTCTAAAGTTTTCCCATGATAGCTTTTTCTATCTGGGGGAGCAGATTCAGATGAGAGACTCTGTGGCTAGAGTTCTTCCCCACTGGAAACCACACATGCCTCTCTACAGGTGCCACACCCCCTTCACAGACTCCGGATGCTAAATAGCATAATGCCAAAAGTATGTGGACACCTGATCAGCATGACACTTTGGTGCTTATTGAACATCCCAATATGAATTAAGTTCTGCTTTGGTGTTTTAAAAGTATTTTCTCTTCTAGAAAGGCTATGGCTATGGAGACTTGTACTCATCTATTCACAAGCTCATAGTGGGGTTTGGGCACTGATGTTGGATGAGAAGGCCTGGCATGCAGTCAGGGTCACGGCACTGTGCAGGCCACTTGAGTTCTTTTGCAACAACTTGGGCAAACCAAAGGGGATCGTTATGCTGGAGTTTAGTTCCGTTCCAGGCAACTTCATAAAGTTTCATCATGTACAACCTGGTAAAAAAAAACTGGGTTAAGAAACCTTTAACACACTATTAAAACCTGGAAGGACAGTGTTGAACCCTCACCATTGTGGATGAACAAATGTAGATCACTTAAACACTTGAAGTTGCATTGTAAAAAAAACAACAACAGTAAAAACCGCACACAATGTGATGACAACTCACAGGATCGGGACTAAACACCTGTGTGGCCATTAAAAAAACACTTGTTAGTGAAACTATAAAATAAAAAAAAATCTTTGAATTTTCTAGGAAGCCTTTGGAGCAATTAACCCTATTCTAGAACGATGGGTGGATCATGGTAAGTAGGGACTCACATATCATGCATAGTGGCCACTCCAAGCCTCAGGAGGTAGTGTTATTGTATACAGTATATGTCTGGTTGCTTCAGTTGGTCAGGTCTCGGCTCTGCAATGTTATGCGACAATAATATGAAGTCAGCTCATGACCTGAATGCACAGACGTAATGCAGAACTCAAATTGTGAAAGTGTGTTTCTGGGAGCATGGAGAACCATTTTCACACATTAACTGGCCACCAAAACTCATCAATGGGTGTTAGTCGGGTGTCCAAATACTTTTGAATATATATATATATATATATATTACACACACACAGTGAAACCTTGGATTACGAGCATAATTCGTTCTGAAAGTGGGCTCCAAAACACTCGTAAACCAAATAAAATTTTCCCATAAGAAATAATGGAAACTCAAATTATTCGTTCCATAGCCCAAAAAATAAATACATAAAAATAATTAACACAAAATATAAAGTAAAAATAAAACAAATTAACCTGCACTTTAC
>JAQQZT010000038.1:11395484-11412768 GCA_030068275.1 Clarias platycephalus | reverse complement strand
TGAGAGGAAAACAGCATCACCTGGGGTTCGAACCAGCGATCTCCGGATGATAGGGCGAGCGCTTTACCACTGCGCCAAATCAGTAAAATCATACTATAAAGACCACGACCAACGTCTGCGTGAGGTATAACACGGGCTGAATGATTATAGTGACAGGCTGGTAAGCGTCAAGGCCTCTGAAGACACGCTAAGGAAGGAAAACGAGTATCTAAAGGAGAAGCTAGACGATCTAGAGAACCGTTCACAGAGGGTCGTGGGCATTCCCTAAAAGCTTAAGGGGTCAGACCCAATTATATTCATGACAGTCTTCTTTGAGGGAGTACTGGGTAAGGATTTCTTCGAGAGACCTCTCGTTATTTCGCAAGCCCATTGTATCGGTCCCAAGTTAAATAACGACGCCAAGGCCAGTCAGAGCAAACCCAAGGTATTCTTGTGAACTTTCATTTCTTTTTAAGACAAGCACCATATCTTCCAATTCAGCAGACAGAAAAAAGACGTGTGTTTTCATGGGCACAGGGTGTTTTTTCATGAGGACTTCAAAGCCAGCGACATTTAAGCATGTGAAATTGTGGCTCTACGGGAAAGGAGTCAAATTCGACCTTCTGTACCCGACAAGGCTACGTATTACTCACGAAGGGAAAACGTTCGGCTTTAAAACACCAGAAGAAGCCAGCGATTCTTACTTCTCTCATTGGGGAGATGATTGAGGTGAAATACATAACTTTATCCTTAAGGATATAATTTTTGGTTGTTCACTTTAAACGAACTAGGACTCGACAGCTGGATATTACTTTTTTCCCTAATTTCCTTTTTATTTTTAGATATTATGCCCTGCATACACTTGAATATTACATTACACAGTTGACATAGGTAGTAATGATGATGGAGGCCATCTTATAAAGTTTTTGTCATGGAATGTTAGGGGGCTAAATGGCCCTGTTAAAAGAGTAAAAGTTTTTCCCTCATCTTAAACATATTAAACCAGATATAGTATTTCTTCAAGAAGCACATCTCAGATTGGAAGATCACAATAGTATCCGTAAATCATGGGTCAGTCACATTTTACATTTAAAATTTAATAGCAGATCCAGGGGTTTGGCAATATTGGTTCTAATATACAGTAACTAGTGATTCTAATGGCTGTTTTGTTATAGTTTCTGGTTCTCTTTTTCAAACACCAGTTGTTCTAGTAAATGTTTATGCAACCAACTGGGATGATGTCCTATTTGCAAACAACCTTTTATCATTAATTCCCAATCTTTACACTCAGCATCTGATAGTTTCGGGAGAACTGTGTCATTGACCCCTTACTTGACCGATCTACCATAAGTAGCCGCTCTTCAGATATGGCTTTCACTACTTTTATGAAGCAAAATGGCTGTGTGGACCCATGGAGGTTCGCCAAACCTTCAGTTAAGCAATTCTCTTTTTACTCTCATGTTCACTACTCTTTCTAGGTTAGATTATTTTTTTCATAGATAGCT
This sequence comes from Clarias platycephalus, assembly GCA_030068275.1. NCBI lineage: Eukaryota > Metazoa > Chordata > Actinopteri > Siluriformes > Clariidae > Clarias > Clarias platycephalus. The sequence continues at coordinate 11,411,284 of JAQQZT010000038.1, read as the reverse complement.
TATTTCAATGGTTAAGCAAATTGACTATTCAGCTATAGTTATATCAGACCATGCATCTGTTGTCCTAGACTTACACTTTCCTTTAAATATCAGGGAATGACCACAGTGGAAACTCAATCCACTTCTGTTATCCAACAAAAAAATTTCCGACTTTATCTTGAACAGCATAGATACTTTTCTTGAGACTAATAAAACAGACTCAGTGTCCTACTCATTACTTTGGGAAACTTTAAAGGGCTATATAAGGGGACAGATAATATTCTACTCTATAAAATGGAACTGCAAGCACCGTCACAATCCATTATAGACTCTTATACTCACAAACACCAACAGCCGAATTACAGACTAAATATAACCTCTTTACTACAACACATGCAGAACAATTAATATTTAGGACACGTAGTTTCTTCTATGAGTACGGGGACAAATTCAGTCGCTTTCGGCTCATCAGCTGAGACGTCAAGCTGCCTCTCGTCTAATCCCTCAAATAAGAGACTCCACACAAACTTTAACAAGTGATCCAAAAGAAATTAACAATATTTTCACCACATTTTATACTGAGCTTTACTCTTTAGAATTTCCTTAAGATACAATAGACATGAAACAGTTCTTTGACCATCTGGATACTCCAACTTTACAACCTGAGGAGGTGGAAGATTTAGAGAATGATCTTGAGCAGGGAGAGATCAGTAGCGCTATCATGGCAATGAAAAGCGGTAGATCTCCAGGACCTGATGGCTACCCTATTGAATTTTACAAGAAATTCAAGGAAAAACTTTTGCAAATCATGCTTGAAGTGTTTAAAGAGTGTCTGGAATCTAGATCCTTGCCACCAACTTTCTCACAAGCATCTATTATACTTCTTCTTAAAAAAAAAACAAGGGCCCTACTCAGTGTGAATCATATCGTCTTATTTCTCTTATAAATGCTTATACAAAAATTTTAGCTAAGGTGTTAGCCCTCCGCTTAGAACGTGTCCTCCCTACAATAATTTCAGACGATCAAACAGGATTCATCAAGAATCGTCACTCTTTTTCTAATATACGCAGACTAGCCAATATAATGTATTCGCCTGATCTTTCACCTAGTCCTGCGGTAATTGTATATTTGGATGCAGAGAAGGCTTTCGACCGCGTTGAATGGCCATATCTGTTTGAAGCTTTAAAAAAGGTTTGGTTTTGGCAAGACGTTTCTATCCTAGGTTAAACTTCTCTACCATTCACCTTTAGCATCCATTCAAACCAGTTATTCTCGGTCTGATTACTTCCCATTAATAAGAGGTACTCGTCAAGGATGCCCATTATCCCCACTCCTCTTCGCAATTGAACCTTTATCGGTAGCACTGAAATCAACCGCGTTGTTTCAAGGAATCAAAAGGGGGGGATGTTGAACATCGTCTGTCTCTTTATGCGGATGACCTTTTGCTGTATGTCCGTGATCACATAACTACAGTAGCTACCCTTCTATTATATCAATATTGGATAATTTCGGAACTTTTTCAGGTTATAAATGAAATCTTCATAAAAGTGAATGCTTTCCCATTAACAATTTAGCCTTGCAGATCAAACAGGAATTACTGCCTTTTTGTTTATCTCCTGAAGGCTTTAAATATCTCGGAATAAATATGACGCGCTCTTTTTCCTTCTTGCTCCTTGTATAAACCTCAGTTAAAAGAGATGAGGGCTGAGTTGGAGAGGTGGCATAGTCTTCCCGTTACTTTAGCTGGAAGAATATATTTAGTCAAAATGATGATACTTCCAAAATTTCTTTCCCTGTTTCAATCTTTACCAGTTTTTCTTCCCAAGTCTTTTTTCCATTTAATCAAACAATCTATTTCCTCTTTTATCTGGGAAAACAAATCTCAGAAGGTCAACAAGCATATCCTCCAGAGGAGGCGTGAAGTAGGTGGCTTTGGGGCTTAGTTTTATTCATTATTATTGGGCATCTAACATACAAAAGATATTATACTGGCTTCACTGCCCTGATACAAATTGGTGTTCAGTTGAATCACATACATGTCACTCTTCATCTCTCCCAGCTTTAGTATACTCTTCTTTACCCTTCAAAGCCTCTCGTCTTACATCCAATCCCATAGTGCTTTCATCTCTTAGGATCTTTAACCTTAGGATCTTGTTTCGCGATCACTATAAGTTGACATCAGCATCAATTCTGGGCCCTATATATAAGAATCATTTATTTCTCCCCTCTACATTTGACTCATCATTCGGACAGTGGTCTAACATGTTTTAAAGACTTATATACCAATGGTTTATTCAGTAGTTTTGAAGAACTTTGCAGAACTTATGAATTCCCAAACAAGCACCTCTTTAGATATTTTCAGACTAACTCTAAATTAGAATACAAGATCCTTTGGTAATAAAATTGAATGTCTTTTGAAAATTACAACCTGCATAAAATTAAATTGTATAAGCCCTAATCTAGCCGAGGGTGATGATGAGTGGATCCTTTTAATTCCCACCTTCCAAAATGACTCAGCTTCCCATTTTAAGTTTTGCGTAGGGTCCATCTAAGTAAGGCCAGGCTTGCTGGAATATATCCTAGGTTGGATGCTTCTTGTGATCGATGCTCTTATTCTCCAGACAACCTGGTCCACATGTTTTGGTCTTGCCCTGGTCTAGATACAGTAAGTACTGGGCTTTGGTCTTTAGGACTCTCAGTGATGCTTTGGGGGTTAATTCAATTCAATTTAATTCAATTTTATTTATATAGCGCTTTTAACAATGGTCATTGTCTCAAAGCAGCTTCACAAAAATGAAAGAATTTTTTTAAAGAAAATTAAGTTGAGACCCAACCCTTTAGTTTTTGGAACACCAGACGATATACTGTAACAAATGTCACTTTGACAGAAAGACGGGTCAGAAAGACATCATTGCTTTTACTTCTCTTCTTGCTTGTAGGAGAATTTTGTTGGGCTGGAAATCCTCTACCCCTCCGTCAGCAACAGGCTGGCTAGAAGACGTGATGATGTTTTTAAAACTAGACAAAGTAAAATTTACTCTGAAAGGCTCAGTAAATAAGTTTTACTTTCAATGGAAACCCATTCTGACATACTTCAGGGATCTGAGGGAATTACCTTACAGATAATTTGGCATGTGATCACTTGTTTTGTATTTATGCATACAGACATCTTTTGCCCTTTTCTTTTTTTTTCTGTGATGTTGTACCTTTGTTAAACAGTTTGGCTGATTTAATTCTTCTGTTTCTTTTGCCTTTTTGTCAAGCAAGGGCTTATGTCTAAAGTGTTGTGACATAACTGTGGTAGATTACCACATTTAAATCTTAAAGAAAAACACTATGTAAGTGTAATTGTACGAGTGTAAGTCAAAAATTATCCGCACTCTGGGAGCAAGCAGGTGAAAGTTAAGGCCTCAGCTCTTCAATAAGCATCTCACTGTAACAAGCATTGTTGAGTGTTAAACCTGTTTCCTGATCATGTTCTAATCCCAGAAAACTGTAAGCATCAATTTTCCAGCTGTCAATTGACTTTTGACCTTTCGGTTTCTGTTCCATACTCTGCCGTTTACTCCAAGGTTCCTAGTGATGAATCCATGTCTCGTCACCAGTAAAAATTCTCTTTAAGAACCTTTCACCCCTTCTTAGAGTATCAGTCCACATTTTATTTGCAGATATCCAAACCCGTCTGATTATGCTCTTCCTTGAGTTGTTTCGGCTCCAGGTACACCCTCAGACCACGCTGCTCCTCTTTCATGCAAATCATGCAAAGTAAGACATCCATTTTTGCTCGCACCGCATGTACTGTACAACTTAACGAAGGTAACATGTTCACACCTGCGCATCAGTGCCTGGGGAGAAAGCACTGATAAGACGAATAACTTTTGACTCACCCTCGTAAATTTTACTCTTATTGGCAACACTAAGTTCTTTAATTATAAAGCATATACTTATAGTATTTCACAGTTCTGTTAAATCATGGCATAAAAACCACGCATTATAATAAAGAGTCTCATGAATGTTCCAGCTGTCCCGTCGCTGTAGAAAGTCTGGAGCCATGCTGGACACGGTGGATGTCTGTTCACTGCTCTACAGACTGGAAATGGAGGGTGAGTTACAATCTGAACACTACAAACACTACAATCCTATCTCTGATGGAAACACTCTTTGTGGAGTGTAAACAAGAATTATTGGCACCCATCATGAAATTCATCCAATGATTTATAATTTTTGTAGGTTGGACAATGAAACTAAAACGCCTGGTTTTAGACCACAGTAATTCATTAGTATTGTGTAGCGCCTCCTTTTGCAGCCAATACAGCATCAATTCATCTTGGCAATGACAGATACTGTACAGTACAAGTCCTGGCCCGATGGATTTTGAGCCATTCTTCTTGCAGAATAGTGGCCAGGTCACTATGTGATGCTGCTGGACGAAAACGCTTCCTCCTCCAATACACCCCAAAGTGGCTCAATAATTAAGCCATTTTGTGCACATGGTCCTCCAGAATGGTTCGGTAGTCCTTGGCAGTGACGCGCCCATCTAGCTCAAGTATTGGGCTAAGGGAATGCCATGATATTGCAGCCCAAACCATCACTGATCCACCCCCATGCTTCACTTTGGGCATGCAACAGTCTGGGTAGTACACTTCTTTGGGACTTCTCCACACCGTAACTCTCCCGAATTGTGGGAAAGACAGTGAAGGTGGACTCATCAGAGAACAATACATGTTTCACATTGTCCATAGCCCAAGATTTTCGCTGCTGGCACCATTGAAACCGATGTTTGGCGTTGCCACGAGTGACCAAAGGTTTGGCTATAGCAGCCCGGCCATGTACATTGATCCTGTGAAGCTCCAGACGAACAGTTTTGGTGGAAACAGGAGAGTTGAGGTGCACATTTAATTCTGCAGTGAGTTGGCCAGCTGTGGTTTTTCTTCGCCAGAAACAAGCTTTTTTGGGAGACAAAGATATTTTGTGTGTGCAACTTTGTATTTATACTTAAAACATTTAAAAGTATTCTTTAAAAAAAAATCTTATTTGGTCCAGTCAATATTGTACCCTGCCTGGATGAAAAAAGTTCATTTCATTTCATTTACACACTTCATGGATATGATAACCTCGTCATTCAGTACATTATCAGATGACTTTATTTTATTGCTACTTAATGTTACTGAGCCTAGATCTGACCAACTGAAGCAAACTCGGATCATAACACTGCTTCCAGAGACTTGTACAGTGAGCACTGTGCATGATGGGTGCATCGCTTCGTGCGCTTCCTTTCGTACCCTGATGCACCTGTTGCTCTGGAATAGGGTCGATCTGGATTCATCAGACTACATGAGCTTTTTCTATAGCTCCAAAGTCCAATGTTCATGTTCCTTATCAAATTGAATCCATTTTTCTGCTTAGTCTTACTAAGTGTTTTTCTTATGACCACAGAGCTTTAGTTTCAATCCTGGGAGTTCTTTTATTGTTGATGTGTTTACCATGGAACTTCACCAGGTGTTTAAGTGATCTCCATTCATTCATGTTTTTTTCTGCTCATTTTTTCACAAAGTTGATGGTTCAGCACTGTCCTTCCAGGTTTTGATAATGTGTTAAAAGGATTCTTAACCCAGTTCTTAACCCACCTCCAGTCATTTCAAATCTCCTTAGTTGTTTTTCTTGTTTTCTTGATGCAGCCCAATAATTTGACCCTTCTGAAAAAGTGCCTTTTTGGCAACATTTGTTTTATTCTTAATGGAGTCTCTAAACATGCTTACTTTTCATTTGTGGCCTAAGGTCTGACCTCAGGCCAGTCTTGTTTGTTAAGCCTTCATGCACTGACTTGTGAGTGGAAATGTGATCACGTGGCCATGTGTGTTTTCCTACTGCAGGTGTAAGTGTGAAAGACCGTTACCGGGAGCTGCTGCAGGTGACTGAGCCCCATTCTGAAGACCATACTCTAATCTTCAACGACCTGCACTTCCTTATGGTTTCTTTGGGTTGCAAGGAAACAGGAATCACACAACGAATCGTGGAGAGTCTGCGAGAGCTGTCAAAGTGAGCTGATTTTTTACTAAGTGTGGAGGATCAGTGTTTCCCAAAATGTGGGCCATGAGGGTACCATAAGGGTAATGAAGGTGAGACACAAGAGGTCACTCACTCATTGTCTATACCGCTTTATCCTGTATTCAGGGTCGCGCGGACCTGGAGCCTATCCCAGGAGGCATAGGGCACGAGGCGGGGTACACCCTGGACAGGGTGCCAATCCATCACAGGGCACACACACTCATTTACACACTATAGGCAATTTGGTAACACCTCTTAGCCTAATCTACATGTCTTTGGATTTGGGAGGAAACCGGAGTACCCGGAGGAAACTCACCAAACACAGGGAGAACATGCAAACTGCATGCACACAGAGACGGGAATCAAACCCAGACCCTGGAGGTGCAAGGTGACAGTGCTAACCACTACACCACCGCCTCAGAAGAGGTCATTTATTACAAAAAAAATTAAATTTTAAGTATATACATTAGAATGAATGAAACTAAGATATGGAATTTAAACAACGTGATTTAGGGTAAGGGTTATGGTTAGGGTCTCGAGTTGTGATTAAAGGTTTTGGCAAGCTTTTCATATTTCAAATTGGGCTGCAACCTTATTGAGTTTGGACCGATCGACTGGGTATGAGGGTGAGAATCGTCCCTTTCTGGCTTGTCTTTGCAGCTTGAGTAACAGTTCTTGGGATGAAATTTAATCTGACAGTGGTTCCATGGTCAGCATCTTTAATGATTTTATTCAGTGGATGAAGAGAAAGAAGGGCTGAGGAGTAGTGATTTCAAAGAGTGCAATCATGTTTTATGATGTGATATAAGATAAAGATGTCCTTATAGAGTTCAGCATCTGTACAAGTTACTTTTCTCCAGGGAGCAGAAGTTTCACTTGATCCTGTCCTCTACAATGACTTTTTCCAAATTTTTTTTTTTTTTTTTTTTTTTTTTTTAGACAAGTTGAGCTATTTTTGGCAAATACTCAAGACAAAACTCACCACTATGAATTATGTATGGATTATGTAACTTCTTTTTTTTTTTTTTTTTTTTTAATCTGGAATGCTGCTTTTTGGAATTGTGCTACAGTAGGTTTTATCCTTACTTTGTAAATTGTCTATAAATATATGTGTTTTGTTTTTTTTGTTTTTTCTTTACTGTGGTCGGATCTCTTCACAGAGAGCCTGAGGAAAACCATCAGCACCAGCTTGCTAGCACTATCGGGTTACCCATGTGTCAGGCCATGGTGGAATATGATGAAGGAAACTACAGTAAAGCAGTGGAGCTGCTTAAACCATTGAGATACCGTCTCGTACAGATAGGGGGCAGTGATGCTCAGGTCAGGCCCTGCACAACCTGCATGTTCCAAAATTGGTTCCCTATACACAGACACATCAAATTGGTTGAAATGTACCGTAAAACTTTGCTTTGCTGATTTTCTGTATAGAGGGATATTTTCAACCTGCTACTCATCCATGCTGCCATGAAGTCACAAAACAAACGCCATCAAAAATATGCCAGGTGATAACGCTTTTATACAACATAACCTGATTATCTGCCAAATAGTTTCTCCACTTAAGCTTTAAGCGTAACGAGGTGTTCCATCCAGGTATTTATCTGAATTCATTTTCCCAGGTGCCTGCTGGTCGAAAGAGACGTAGCGAGACCGAACTCCCCTCTCACTGCCCGACTCATCCAAAGAGCCCACTCTCTACACATTTAACTTCAGACTTCAACTATTATTTCTTTCATAAAACTCCTGACAAATCATGTGACCTATACATTTCAATATAATCTTCAAACTTTTTTTGATCACTTAAAGTGTCTTGTGTTTTATTGCACACAGAGCTGGTGAATTTTCCAGCAGGGGTTTATATTAACCCTCTGCACTTGGTAATAGCTGCCAGGGCAAGGAGGTGTGTGGTGGATACAGCATATCAATGGAATAGAAAAAAAGTGTTATTGATACGGTGAGGTTTTCTCTAGAGAGGTTTATTTAGTATTTTAAAAGGGATCTCCAGTTTTGCAGTTTGCTGTGCCAAGACACTTTTTGGAAGGAAAGAAAAGACTGGTCTGGCAAGGGAGTAAGTGTTAGTGTTCTTCTGTAAGTGATTACAGGAAATAACTAGTCTCATGGGCATTGCATAACATTAAATATAACCGTTAATAAACATAATATATGACATTACTTAATAATAAAACAATAGTTGTGGCAAATTGGTATGGTATAAGGATAATAAACCTCTTTGTGCTGTTACTGGAAAATGGAGCGGTGTGATTACCGCCCCGAAGTTTATTATTTTTCCAATAACTGCCGGCCCAATGTTTTAGGCTTTACCTAATTACTATTATAGCCACAGACCAGACAAAATGATACAGGACAGCAGTTAAATAGAGAAAACAAAATCTTTATGGTTCTTCCTAACTGTTTGCTCTCAGATCCTAATAGAACTTTAAACGGGAGCTTCATTAAAGCCTGGTCCACTCGGAGCGTAAACCAAATAAGACTATAGATAAAACACTCCGTGTATTGATAAAACACATTACATGTACCCAATTAGTCTTTTTTTTTTTTTTTTTGCCTCTTTAAATCAAATAAATAGTTTAAGGTAATTTAATTCGAATAAAAAAAAAAAAGAACCTACCACTTTTCTAAACTACTAAATTTTAATTGTTTAGTATTTAAAAGAAAAATGCTGAACTAATGAATTTCAAAACTGTTAATGAAAATAATTTAATTAACTGTATAAAATAAAAATAGAATCAAATATTAAGTTAATATGGGTTTAAAAGTATTGGTCTTAAAGTTTTTTTTAATTATAAAATGCAAGAGTTTAGTATTTATAGAACTGCATGGAGTAAGTATACATACAAATAATTGGTTTAATTCCGAAAAATAACCCCACCAGGTGGAGAGTCCTCTCTTCTGTGATCTCTAGGGTAATGAATTAATCTCATTCTCGATCTGAGCAACGAGCATGTGAGACAGCATGATGCCTGCGATCTGCCAAGGAGAGCACAAGGGTCAGGTCAGAGGAGGATTTAAAGACATTGATTATGTATAAACTGTGGTTGATCTTGAATATCTATTTCCCTTGGGGGCGTATTGTACAAAGCAAGACATGACTATATGTATAATGTAAGTCTGTATTTCCCTGACCATGTCACCCAATTGTACTATTTTCCCAAATCATGATTTTTAACACAGATTTGGACACCGGACTAGGCGAGGAGGAGGACTGGTGCACAGTCAGCATTCCAATTCGTCCCAAAAGTGCTTAGTAGAGTTGTGTTTTGTGGGTTGGCCCATTCAAGTTCCTTCATATCAAACTTGGCACAGAATGAAAGTCTCATTGTTACAACATTTAAAGACATTATAAACAACTGTGTTCTTCTAACTTTATGGCAACAGTTTAGGGAAGACCTATATACAGTATGGGAGAGATGGTGAGGTGTCCACATATTTTGTATAATGTATGTGAACATAGCTGAGGATGGCAACCTTGTGAAATGTACTTTTCACTTGTTTATGAAGATCTGAATTAGCTGATTAATTAAGCAATGTCACATGAGAGTGAGTGCTGTTGTAGTAATTATCAGCACAGCTGTGATGCGATTGTCAATATCACAGCTGTCCTGATATTTATTTATATTTATATACCGTGACCTCAAGTGTGATATTGCTGTTATACAACAATTCTACAAGCAGCATTTATTATCAATAGATTGTGCCTTGTTTGTTTATTAAACCAGTTATTTGGCTCCCCTACCACTATCCTTTAACAACTCATTGAACTAACTAACTGTAACAGGTAGGACTAGAGTTGAGCTGGCAACCAAGTTCAATTGGCAGTTATTAGGACAGTTGTGAAGTAGAGTGATACCGTATAGTTAAACTTGCCAGTGCTGTTGTACTCTATATCAGCACTCCTGTTCAATCAAATTACTTGGTTGGAGAACTTGGTGGCCAAAAGAATTGAGGCAAAAGTGCTATTCAATGTTTTAATGACACTCAATTTTTTAAAATGTCACTTGCTCAATCCATGCCTGTTTGATCGCTTCGTCAAGATCATGGTCAGAAATTTGCCACAAGAGTTTGCAATTCACTTTCATTTGTAGCTATTTTTGTGCGGAGGTGGACACCCCAGCTTCACAAAGTAAAAAAAGTCCTGCCACATATTTGTTCAATACATTAACCAAACCAGCTGATTCTAATTACCAAAACACTTCAGACAGGTAGGCTCAAATTAAGTAGTAACATCACATCACCTGTTTTGTGCAGGGGTATCAAAAAGTTCAGAGACTAGTTTTGTAACACGCCAACAGATGGCAACACAAGGCTGTATGCACCGTCACAGGGAGGACTGAATTTCATAAGTCAGTGTGCCAAAAGACATCATCCTGTGTACATTGGGAGCTGTGCAAACTGGTAAAATTCTGACCATGTGCATTACCAAGTCTATTATTTCATCATGGACAGCAAGTTGGAATAAAGAATGTACAATTCTGTGTGAAACTGAGCAAATCTACCACGATTGACATGATGTCAATGTTAATGGCGATGCTGCAATGAGAAGGTGTTTTGAGTGGCATGTGCGCTTCATCACTGGAAGACCTTCAACGAACTCAACCCCTGAAAATGTCGAAACCATTCGGCAACTTGTGCGCGGTGATCTTTTAAGAAAAATCCGCAACATTGCTGCCAATCCTGGCGTGTGATTTGAATGTGCGCTGTGTTGCCGTTGAGTTCGTCCCCAGGCTGCTGACCCAGGAGCAGAAGGAACATCGCAATCGAAATCTGCCAAGAACTTTGTCAGCATGCTGTGGATGACCCATCCTTCTAGTCGAGGATCATTGCCAGTGACAAAACCTGGGTATTTGGGTATGACCGTGGAAGAGGCCATCATCTCCACAACCAAAAATGCAAGGTCTGCAGCTCGACCAAGTGATTGTTCATCGTCTTTTTTGACTTCAGGACATACTGTATTTCAGAATTCGTCCTCAGGGCGCAGACCGTCAATAGCTAATTTTACTGGCAGGTTTTAAGTCGTCTGAGGAGACATACAGTACAGTATGGTGACAAAGCAGCGTGTAAACAGAGCTAATCTTGAAACATTTTGATACCACCTGTATAATAATAAATGTAAGGTTGGTTTGGGCGACACAGGACAATTAGGTTAGTGAAATGTAATAAGTTTCATAAAATTGAGATTTATGATGATATCGAAGAATACATTTGATGGATGATGGGGTCTTTTAATCAGTATTTCCATAATACATAATGTTACGATTCATCCACATTTCCAGATTTTTTGAACTGCAGCCAGTGCCAGCATTTCACGTACTTTAACAAATTGTTGAGATGAACAACTCAACAAAGGGTGAGGATGTGAAAAAATGTGGCTCATTACAATGCAGTTTAAGAGCACCAACTATTTAGATTTATTCTCCCTATATACCTTAAATGAGACAGCAAATGCTTAGTGCAGTGAAAATAATTTGAAGCAATGCTGTATCGATTTAGGTCTTTTTTTCCCTAATGGGTGAAGTGAGACATGCACAAATCGATATGACCTCCTGTTCGTCTGTGTTGCCACTAAAACAACAAATGTGCTCAGTTCCTCTTTAATTTTATAAAACCTGAGATTTTGGCACATGCTCAAGACTATGTCTTTTGTACCTTCTGTCCGATGAAAATGAATGTAGAGGAAAACCATCATTCTAATAAGTGACCTTAATGTGATACTGATGTTGTAGTGGGTACATCATTAGCAAACAGTATTGCATTTCATTAGAATTTTCCAGCATGGACTACTTTTAAAAAATACTACTAATTAAGTGCACATATTTATAACTTGCTTGAATGGTTGTGTGCGCTACCTGTGGTAGAGCCAGACCCAAAACCAGAGTCCCGACTAAAAGCAGATGAGATTCAACCCATGTCGCTGCTCCGTCCGCACATCCGTCTGTGTAAATGGACTCTGCAGCCTTCAAGTGCTTTTGAACTTCAACCCCAAAACCACATGTAGTGTTGTTCACAGTCTAAAAGAACGTGAGAGGAGAGTTTTACACTATTAAAATGTACTATTCCATAGTCACCCACATTATTTTTCATGGTTTCTGCCTTTTTCAACAAACAGCAGGTGGCAGTAATGCCTCAACATCAAATTCTTCATTTCGTTCCTTGACCTTATATTAATACATAATCCCCGCCACTGGCATTCGATTTTGACATAAGCATTTCTTGGAATAGCCCACCATGATTATAGGGAAGGTCGCGTTATTATTTGTTACATTTATCATTGTCTAAAGGTTATTGGGGCACGTTATGTTAGATGCTATGACAGGTCCTGCACAGAGCAGAATAACAAAGATCATCAGTCTGCACTGCAGATGGTAATTAGTTGCACCCGGCAAGTCCCTTCTATATTTCCATAATTGCTGACTTATATATCAAGCACGTAGCAGAAGCACCTCGCACTCACCTCTATAGGTGCAGGGGTGCAACAGGAGAAAGGAACTGCACATGCCTCCTCGCTTGGGTTTCTCTCACTGCAGTTAAAATGGATGTTCCAGGACCAGTCGGTGTAGTTATTCCAGCCACAGCATCGAAACTAGGAGTTTGGTCAGGAAGAGAATTGAAATGAATGCTATTAGACCATTAAGTACTGTAGCTCAGTGGTTATGATGTTGGAGTGCTGATCAGAAGGACTTCACATCTCAACACTGCCCCTTCTTTAACCCTCAGCTGTTAAGTTGTACAGGCTAAATGAGTTAAATACAAGTTGCTCTGGATAAGGGCTTCTGCCAAATGAAACTTTTAGGCTCAGTTCATAGGTTCACAGCCCCCACACTGGGTGTGATAGAATGGGGAAAACTCTGAAATGTGCAGGACAGGAGGTCCTCCAGGACCAGGGCTGAGAACCACTGGACTAAGTGTTACAAGTTTGTGTTATGCATGCGTTATCACTCTAAAATGTACACGGTTATATATAATTTGGCATGTGTTTACGTTTAGGCCGAGTGCTAAATGACAGTATGACAGCATACACCTATCCGGACCAATTGAAAGCACAGGACCTTCAGCGTGAGGCTGTAATCATTACTGGCAGGCAGATTATTTATACACACACAAGCGGTAAGCTCAGCTGGAACACAGACGAGCATGATCACCAAAAACTCTTGAGAAGTGTGTATTTAGTTTGGCTTAATGACCTCTAGGAAATCTACTGTATAAAACATTATAGAAACTATGTTTGGTTAATGAATGACAAGGGTTGTCTAGAAATCACCCGAAATTACAGAATGAAATAGAAAATCGGACCCGACCACAAATATAGTCTACATTTTGTTGAGAGGACCTTGCTATGACCTCCAACAACCAAAATTCAACAGTTTGACTGACAGTAAAAAAAAAAAAAAAAAAAAAAAATCAATACATAAATAATTAAATAAAATAAAAAAATTTATAAATTCCTCAAGCTGACTGTCCCGGAGATCAAACTATCAGATATTCCTATCCATGTGAACAACAATAAGTCCCCACCAAGATATAAAAACAAAAACCACACACACAGTACTTCACATTTTTTTCAGCTGAGGTATTCTGCCAAAGAAAAAAAAAGAAGAAAAAAAAAAAAACAGTTTCCATCGAACTGCTAAACAAACACAGAATGCCATCCAATCAGTCCATTTATACCCAGCACTACCTTCTGGTGCTTGTTGCTGATTCCATCTGCTCTCTGCGTGTACCCTGCTGTAAGATGTTCTGCACTGTACTAAATTATATTGCATGGTACTGTATTCCTTTAGCGATATCGAGTGTTGGAACAGTACCCCAAAGCAAATTCCTCCAGCTGTGCTGTACGGCCCTTTAAAATCCGAATCTGATATTTACACACATGCCTCTTGCTGAATGTAGTCCATGAGATTTTGAAGGTCCAGGTCGTCACGGTAATGCACGATGGCTTTCTTCACAAATTTCCCCAGAGCATCTCGTGTCTGAAAGGACAAAGTTATACACTGTACATGTCAGCAGATTTGCCTGCATCTATCTGGGTTAGTATGCAAATGTCCTAGGGGGAAGCACGCGGGTCCTTGCGGCATGGTTCTAACTGCTAGCAGGAGGGCTAATACGGTATGACGGCTGTGCTAACGTGCTTTAGCATTCTAATGAACCCTCGTCTCCCCCCATAGTGCTCCATTTTTCTTTTAAGATTGCTTCCTTCACACTGAAATTTTCTGTACGTCCTGTGATTGAGTGGAGAAATGGTCTGTATTGATTGTGCAAAACTTGGGAGCAGAGTGATTTAAATGGCAGAATGGAGAATGATATGGCCACTGTGGGATCAGTGTCTGCTATGTGGATTATATGAAAATGATCGAACAAATATTAAATTGTGTGTTCACACTTTGTGTTTTCCTGAAATGCCAATGACAGAGTGGACTAGTGTTCACACAAAATCAATTACAAAAATATGGATTGGATAAAGATGGTGGCGCGGTGGTTATAAATGTTGCATTGCACCTCCAGGTCCCTGGTTCGAGTCCCGCCTCTTGTCTGCATGCATGGAGTTTGCATGTTCTCCCCGTGCTTGGTGGGATTCCACCGCATGCTCCGGTTTCCTCCCACAGTCCAAAGACCGGCAGATTAGACTAATTGGCGCTCCCAAATTGTCCATAGTGTGTAAATGTGAGTGTGTGTGCCCTGCAATAGATCGACACCCCGTCCAGCATGTACCGCGCCTCGTGCTCTAAGTATCCTGGGATAGACTTCATCTCCGCTTGCAACCCTGTATGCAGGATAAAGCGGTATAGACGACGATGAGTGAGTGAGTGAGTAAACAGCGTAAAAATGTAATCATGCAGACAAACACAAAATCCTTTTCTCACCTGGTCAGAGTAAATGAAGCTCAGGATTGCTATTATCAGTTGGGCGAGGAAGACCAGCGTGAGGCTGAAAGAAAACTGAATAGAACGAACAGCATGAATCACACCAGGTCTTGTATATGATCAAGGAGTCCATGTCCGATGATTTCTACAGGTGCTCACTGTTTTAAGGAGTGGAATGTTTTCTCGCAGTGCTCCGATGCATCCACAGTAGGTGATAAAAAACATGACAACACCCACCACTATTAATATGATGCCTGGGTTGATGAGGAAGGCGTCTTGAACCGGCTCTGAAAAACACAAGTCCAGCTGACTTAAATTGGATTACAGATTAAATCAAACGTGCTAGGAATACAAGAAATAAATGCAAAAAAATGTGTCGTACCTGTTGCTTTGTGAACTGTAGCATATACTCCTATAGCAACAATGCATAAAGAAAACACCTGAAGGAAATGGGATTGATTAGTCAGTAGGTGTGTTACCAGAAGTAGTCTTTCTAATTTGTTGTTACTTGAAGTAAATTGGTAGTGCTCTGAGTAGTAGTAGGAGTAATATAATATCCATCCATCCATCCATCCATCCAGGAACCTCTGTAGTCCAACTAGGCACCATGTAGGCCAATGGTGACCATTGTATTTATTCCCATTTTCTATGACCGTAGTAGAACATCCAGTCAACATTCACATGCTTTATGATTTTGGGAACACCAGTTAGCCTAATCTGCAGGTCTTTGGACTGTGGGCTCAATATTTTTCTAGGTTCCCCTTGTGCTTACAGTGTTCGGGGAGCAGACACGGTTTCCCAGTTCAAAAGTAGACGCAAGACTCATCTTTTTAATCTGGCATACACGTAACTCATCCCATAACCTCATACTCCAGTACATCTATCCTGAATGGCAACTAC
>JAQQZT010000038.1:11365806-11394253 GCA_030068275.1 Clarias platycephalus | reverse complement strand
TGTGAAGCTGCTTTGAGACAATGACGATTGTTAAAAGCGCTATATAAATAAAATTGAATTGAATTGAATTGAATAAAGCTGTCTTGGAATATGCCCATGCCATCATGAAAGAAAAAAAATTATTCCAGTCGTGTGAGTTCTCATCACACTGTGTGTAGAAATTATCTTTATCACTATTAAACATAGCTGGCATTTCTACTGTCAATTCTTTTTTTTAACCTGTAAAACTTCACCAGTAGTTTAAGAGATTTCTGATTATAGTCATTCATTTTCCCCCCTACCACATTTTTTTGGAAAGAAATTTCAGTTCATCACTAACCTGTCAGATTGTAATGATGACAGTTCATAAAATCATCCAGTTATTCCAGTCATTTCCTTAGTTGTCTTCTTTGTTTAATGAAGGCCAACAGTTTTTTTTTCCCTTCTGAAACACAGTAACATCTTCTCCATGACCACAGATTACTTCTTCTTATGGTTGTTTAAGGATCATTGATGCATGCGGTAAGAGAAGGTTCGCCCATCTGGGTTGATCCCACAGAAGAGCTTATGCTTTAGTATAAATTATTCAAAAACTTAATGCCAGCTTTGACGAAAAAGGTGTCATAACACACAGATCATTGCAGCTTGCTCTGTACGAGGCTACATATAGTAGCTATAGATTGGGTAGGGTGCCCATTGACCCTGTTCTAGTACTGAAAACTCTTACAAATGACACATGAGCCTCAGAACTGGACCATTTAGGACTGGAAAAAGGTGGCTTGGCATGAGTTATGTGTAAAAAAAAAAAAAAAAACAGAATGGACCTTGGATGCAGGTTGATCTTAATTGGACACGTACCGCCTACCTAAACAAACATTGTTGCTGACTAAGTACACCCCTTCATAAAAACAGTATTCCCTAATTGCAGTGGATTGTTTCAGCAGGATAATGTGCTCTGTCACACTGCAACAACAACAAAAAAAAAGTAGGGTTTGAGAAACATGACAGAGTCCAAGGTTGGGACAAAGTGTACAAAAAAAAAGTCTGATCTGTGGGGACGCCACCTTCAGAGGTCTTATGGAGTGACGCCAGGCCTCAACAGTACAGAACTGTTTTGACAGCACAAGGACAAGAGGACCGACACAATATTAGGTAGAGGTCATAATGTTATGACTGATCAGTTTGTGTAAGTACATACACCTTATATTTACAGTAAATGATAGGTAAAGTAATGATTTATTGTCATGTATGAGTTGCATTTAGAGTTTTATCAAATAAATATGTTTAACAAACCAGCCCATTATCCCAGTGTACTTAAATGGAGTTAAGCAAATTTACTAGGATAATAACCATATCTTTAATCTGAAACAGAAAATAGTGTTTGATACTATTAGATAGATAGATAGATAGATAGATAGATAGATAGATAGATAGATAGATAGATAGATAGATAGATACTGTAGTTAGATAGACATCGGTTGAAATGTACAGCTAAATAGGTTTAATTTCTGAGGTTTAAACCCTAAAGGCTCGTTTCCTAGAAACGTCTTCTATTTAAAATAAATTGTTATGTCAGCGGCAACTCTCCAGTCATTTGCAGTGTTGGATGTGGTTTCATCTCTCCTGGGCAAAGCAACCATTAATCTCTTCTTTGCGGATAACAGAAGCTGAGCTTTAGATCTCTTCCTCATATGGTTTCATAGCAACACTTCATAGAAACACATAGTTTCACTTAAAACTGAAAAAAAGAGTCTTCACTCCTTATCAGTGGTCTTAATAATCGGAGCATATTAAAAGGCACAGAAGTCTAATATGACATGCACTGTCATCACAACAAATTACGTTATTTGGTCAAATAGTGCATAAACTAGTCATTATATAAACCTATATATTTAAACATAGAATCTTTTATTATATACCTGTACTCACTTGCCCATATAGTCAGTTTAAAATTTTTAATGCAATCAGGTGCTCAGTATGTGTAATATATTCTAAACAAATGAAATGGAGATGTCAGATTGCTAGTAATAGAGACAGATGGCTCATGAGTGATGAGTAAACCACCAGCAGTGCCGGTTTGCTTTTAGAAGAGAGTTAGTTCTTCTTTGTGTCCTGGAGCACTGCTGTGTAGCCGAATAAGCCGGTAAGCTGGTGCGATTGGGACAAAGGGCTGATGGATTATGGTGTAGCATTGTGTCCTGGGGCCTGGCTGCAGTAAATAAGCAGATCGGGGTGATTCGGTGGTGGCAGGACATGCTAGCTCGGTGGCCGGGTCTCTGCAATGTGCCATGCTGTTAGTTCTCCAGTCCGATACTAAAACACACGGACACTCGGTCGCTTATAAGGATTCATCACAGTGTTGAAGTCAGTCAATCTTAGTTAGCCAGCTTGTTTGACCAACTGTCAATCAGCTACAGTACAGTGCGCTGTTAATCCATGGTACATTTGGAATGACAAACCTGTTTATATGAGCAAGTAAGCAGTCGTCTGGTACCGCTAACGCACCCAAACATGAGTCAGAGCAAGGTGGCAAACATGAAAAATAATGTTGCGGTTAGAGCATTTGGATTTTCTTGTTTTTGGTACACACAGCACGGTTAGCTGAACGCTTTGTAATTTATGTTTTTCATATGCAGAAAAGCCGCTGCTATTATATGCAAATTCGAAGCTCAAAAAGCTCAACAGTGGCTGTGAGTGTTAAAACATTAGAACTGTAAAAATACACTCATGCATTATATATATATTTATATATGTATATAAACAACGAACAATCAAACATGGTAGCTTAAACCTCTTTATGTACAATAAAATGCATTTTTTCGCACAATTTTCTTGTGTTCAGCAGGTGAGAGGCTTTACTTACCCAAAATAAGAAGCTGGAGAGGAAGAGAAAATAACGGATCCAGGGATTGATGAATGAAAAGGTTTCTGCCCTGCTGAGATTCAGGTCCCTGTCCATTGCAAGCACTAATGTAAGAGGCAATTTCTATAACACAACAACCACAAAAACAAGCCACCCAACCGGAGGGGTTATTTCGCCGACTATTCAACAAGCCGGCTGAATGACAGGCAACGGATTCAACAGCGTTACTCCATCGGTGCAGGCCAGAGAATTACTTTAAACAACATGCCTCTGGCCTGCACCGCTAGTGAATAATCCTGAAGCTTTGCTCCATTGTTATACTGTCACCACGACTGAGTAATGCGCACAGAACCAACACTGTTGCACGCTGACAAATTTGGCAAGCTGAACATTTGATGAGTGCTTCTAATGTTCACACTCAAAGCAGAAAAACACTGTTTATAGTCGAACAGTAAATTAAACTACCGCCGACAGTGTATCCTTCACATGCCATAGCCTGTCACTGGCCCGTACCATTATATGTTTTAAAAACGTCATAAAGCTCACTTTCCACCATCGAAACGACCCTGAGCCAGGCCCAGAAATAATAAAGAAGAAGAAAGAAAGAAAGAACTCTACACTGAGCTTCTTAAACTTTAGGTTTGATTGTCAAAAGAAATTTTCTAAAAAAACATAAAAAAAAAAAAAACAGAATTCTTTCATATTCCACAGCATACTTTCTTTTTGCAGTCTTTACATTGTTTTTATGATCTGTGGCAAAATCTGTTTGGGTTATAAATAATTATTGGTAATCATTTTTCATATACTGTGTTAACTTTGCAGTTGCCTGGTTAAAACATATTTAAGTACAGTATGTGTATTCACAGCATCTTCCATAATGATGTGCTAATGTGTTCATTTTTTACTCAATTCTTCATTTTTGAGAAATATGTGCACAATTAACTCTATGAACATGTTTGTCTAAAATTTTATGACCATAATTATACAAAAATGTAATTAGTATCAATTCCCGGCCAAGCTTGATTCTCGTCCCAGTGTGCATGGAGTTTGCATGTTCTTCCTGTGCTTGGTGCTTGCACTATGGGCAATTTGGGAAAGCCAATTAGCCTAACCTGCATATCTTTGGACTATGGGAGGAAACCGGAGTACCCGGAGGAAACCCACCAAGCACGGGGAGAACATGCAAACTCCATGCACACAGAGACGGGAATTGAGCCTGGCCGGAAACCAAACCTGGACCCTGGAGGTGCAAGGCGACAGTGCTAACCACTACACCTCCGTGCCACCTCAATCATATCAATTTAATGGCTGATATTTTAGTGGCTGATAAAGTACATCAAAATGCAAAATAAATTTGTAGTTTAAAATCTGGTACAGAGACTTATTACAAACTTGTGCCAGGTCAAGGACGGCCCAGTCGGAGTGTCCTTTTGTACATGGAGAAAAGTTTTAGCCAACATGAAACAAAGCAAACATACAGTAGAGGACACTTTGTTCCATAAATGCAGGTAAGATTGCTGCAGTCGGCCCACTGTTTCCAGTGAATATTAAACACAATCAACTGTGGTCTTAAGGGAAAACATTTTAAAGTGTGTTATTGTTCACTGCTACAATAAGCTGTAGTGTCCCATTTAATTTAATGTGTAATGTCCCTCGTGAGCATGGTCTATTAGTGATGCAGCACTTCATTTACAGCGGGTCTCTACAGAGCACTTTGGAATTGTCTGTGTAATTGACAGAAATCATTCAACATACTTGTAAATACTGTCACATTTCGTTTTTAATCATGAGTCTGTTGGTTTTGGAGTGGTATAACCGTCTTGTGCCCATGGTGCTGGTGCCACTGGTGCTGAAGATTTCTTCTTCTTCTTTTTTTGTGTCTATTTTATGTATTTTTTTTTTTAACCCCATTTTCTCCGATTAGCTAGACCTGACATACTGTATGACATCTGGAGAAATTCCTCTGAATCGTGAGAAGCCAAACCACCGCATCTTTCTAAATCGGTGCACATGGTACTTCAGAGGGCAGATGAGCACACTCAGAATTCGCTGAACATTGCACCACCTGGGAACTTATGCCAAGCCCTTTTAACAAAGCCATTAAGCGACTCATATAGCCTTCTCGCCAACTTCTCCCCGGGTTATTGTTGCTTCCAAATGGCACTTAATTAGTATTCAATTCAATACTTGCACACCACCGGGGGCTAAGACTCACCTGTGTAATATAAATGCCAGAAATGTCATGATGAACAGGACTTATAATGTGATGAACTAAAATTTGGGAAAACATGCATGGGTGATACTGAAGTAGCAGTTACAAAGATTCCTTAGGAGGACAGTGGCATGATACTGTAGGCCATGGTGATGACGTCCACTATGCAGAGAAACATTTATCCTTTCTAAACTAGTATCGTACGGTGCATACTGGGCACAGCAGGAAGCTACTGTAGGTTCTAGTTCCCCTCGAGGTTCGACTTTATGTGATGCTGCAGAATCATCCAGCCATCAGCGTATGCATAACAAGCTTATAACCAGAGAATGGAGATTGATGTAGCTATACAGTACATAGCTATTACATTGTCCAAGTGTCCCAGCCATAGCAGTGTCTTGGAAGAGGGGTTGAAGTTTTCAATTTTATATGATTGATGCGTTGTGATTTTTTTTTGCTCCCAGTTTGTCCGTGCCTCTGCACTGCTCAGCAGCCTATAGAAAAGTCTATAAGGTAAGCATTCATGACGTAATATCTCTGACTTAGGAGGACAACATCCGAGCAGGGGGATAGAAAAAAACTTTGGTAGCATTTTTTGAACTTTCTTTTAAGATCCACTTTAAGAAAATAAGTTTCCCCTCTCCGGACTTTTCCTTGGACATGCTCCATGGATCTCACTAGCGTTGGGGCACTATTTAGGTTCCATGATATAGTCATGATGTATGGGTCACCCTTCCTCCGTGAAGCTTTCTGGAGCAAGCAGTGATGGGTATTGGACCATGGAATCATCGAGTTTCACATGAACAGTCCTTTTGACTTTTAGCCATTCTGGTTTTAACACCCTGTTTGGAGATTAGAAGCAAATTACATGTCGAGTTGAGTTGGCAGAGCGCCTTAACCACAGCTGTCGAAAGTGATGGGTAATAAGGCCAGCAAAGCTAGCGATTGAAAGCCAAATTGAAGCTAATCTCAAAGTGGACAACATGAGTTTCTGTCGATGAGGCAGAAAGCAATGACACAAGCCCTATCGTCAGCTACAGGAAACCTGTAGCTCAAACCGCAGGCACGAGTTAGCATGTGGATCGCTCCATATGGTGTATGAGAAAAGAGGGAAAGGAAAGGTGGCTGAATGATAAATTGGAAATATTGCATCATGCGTCACTTTCAATGTGTCGCTCCGTTGAAAGGTTTTGGCATGCATAATCACGCTTGGATGGAATATTCATTAAATATAAATGACTACATCATGACAGAATTCTGCGACACACTTTCCTTTATTTAAAAAATACTAGGATTTAACGAATGACATTTAGTGCACCACCTAACATAGATATTTATAGTGCTTTACAAGTAGCAAAAACCTCCACAGGACAAAATTTGGGTTGGCGTGAAATGAGAAGTGCCAAGACACCATGACATTAAAAACCTGACTCGGGAGAATACATTTCAACTCTGATACATACTGTAGCCTAGCACTGGGTCAGGACATTAATACAAAAATATAGATATGGCAGAACTTAGTTGTCCAAATCCCTTATTTCTAACCAAATTAGTCATTTATTGGCAGTGTTTCAAAAGAAAAAGTAGAACATATGGATTTATAAGTTTTATAATGATTACTTTGAACTGTAGATAATATGCTTTTTCGCACATACGAACACAAAACAGCAACACGGACAAAACAGAGTTTCCTAATGCTCTCAAAATGACGTAAAAAAAAAAAAAAAAAAACCCACGCAAACAGTGAAATGCATAGAAAATTAGTTTCAACGGCAACGTACAAAATGTACAATCAGAAAAGCCAAACTTTGTGTAGTATGTCTCTGTGTTAAGCCAGAAATAATCGTAAAGAGATCAGATGATGAGGAACTACAGTAACTACATATTGAGCTTAGCACAGTGTGAAGAACAGCTCAGTAAAGAGACATGTTTTAGAAAAAACCAAAAAAACAAAACAAAAAGGCTTCAAATCATATTGTACACTCATGAATGCCAAACTAGAAAGTATAGTCACTTGTCACTTTTTGAACGTGCAGCAAGTACAGTATCACTCCATCATAAACACACTCCGACGTGAAAACCCAACAGAATCAGAATTGACTCTACAGACTTGACGTCCAGGCAGCTGAAACGTTAAAATTACGCCAATTTTCTTCACATAGTGCTGAACTCAGATTTAAAGAAAAATTATATATGACAGAATACAATTACAGCATATGGAATAAAAACAGACAAAAATGACAACTGATATACAAAAAAAAAAAGAGTTAACCCCTTGCTTTAAAGTAATGCAATTTGTTTCCCCTTGTGCAGTTAGATTATTACAGTATTACAGAAAGCTTTTCTTTTTCATACTTTAAAGCAAACCAAAGGAAAAAAAAAGATAAGCAACAATGTCATTAAACACATGCATCATAGTATCCATAGTTATAACTGAGATGATATGCAGGAAAGAAACACCGAGTTTGGCATGGCAATAACAGAAATTGAATTTATTTAAAAATCAAGATTTATAAAATTCAGTCTGCTTGTGGCCACAATACTGATTTTATTTTTGAGTAATGCCATACCTCATTTTAAGTGAATTTAATAATCTGGCTGCAGGACTGAAGTCTAATTTGTGTTTATATTATCGAGCTAAAATATATGTCCTGACACCTTCACGAACCAACACCAGGGAACGAAAACAGTGCAGCATGTGAAAGACCGAGCATGTTACCAGTTCGGCTTTTATTATGAACCATTAAAAAAAAAAAAAAAAAAAAAAAAAACACACACAAATTCGAAGTTACTAATGTTTCTTATAAAACCATGACTTGAGGCGAAAGCAACCTTGTGCGACACAGCTCGGTGTTACCGTTTGCCTCCGTTAGTGCAGCCTTTCGTCTGCGATGATTTCAGCTCCATGCCAATCCCAATCAGCCCCTACAGTATATCCACTAGATGTTAGTAAGCAGGAGTTATTGTGTTAGAGTCTGTACTGTTTCTTAGCAATAGTTGATCTTTCTCCTCACGTCCTTACGCTCTTAAGAACCTCAAACAGCATCTCACATAGCAGCAACGCATAGTGACAGCGGTTCTATGCTCACCCCGAGCAGAATACAAATTCCGGCCATTCTTCTGCATGTCTAGGATGAAAATCTGAACTGCTGACCACCCCTGGTCCCTGATTGTAGAAAACCAATTTTTCCAAACTACAGTGAACAGCGGTGCTGTTCCGCCGCGATTAGATGAGCCATGTTTTTTGTTTGTTTGTTTGTATTGGGGTATTTTTCTTTGACAACCTGCAAGTTTCGATGCTTAAGGAGAACGCCATGCTGTCTGGGTCCTGGGCCGGAAAAGACGGATGATGACCCTTTTCTTAACAGAATGTCAAACAACAATTGCAGTCTGGACATTATAATTGATGCTCCACTGGACAGCAATTAAACCCTATAAAACTCGAAGCTAAAAGCGCTGGCTTTGATCTTTCACTCTCCTCTAGGAGAAGCAGATAGAGATGACAGGTTTAGTTGCTAGAGCTTGGATCTGTACTAGAGGTATAATACAAAACTAGCTGATCTAACAGGAATGTTAGTTGAAATAGAAACTACCATAACCTCTGTGGCACATCCTAGCCTTGAAAATGCTTGAAAGAAATGAACACAGTAGATGATGAGAGTGGGGGGGGCAAAAAACAACAACAACAAAAAAAACACACTTTGGATGAAGAGCTCAGGTACTGTATACAGGAACACTAAAGAATGCCTGACCCTCGTTCTCTTAACGGTGTAGGAAGGCTGCTTCCTTAGCGACAACTGACGTGTCTCTTTGCATGGCTCTGAATGTAAAGTTGACATGCGAAAGATGAACCAACCTTCACTTATGTGTGATTTACAGTAGTAGAAAGGAAAATGTACAGTACAATGTAAAATAATTAGTAACAGATTGCTGTTTATCTGAATTTAAACATGGCATCATGGATGTGTATCTAAACATGGGGGGAAAAAGGAGAAATATCCACACAGTCATCTGACTTCCTTATGTAACACTCGATCCACACTTGAATTTTCCAACTCAATTCCAGGACTTTTCTAATCATTCAAAATATATCTGTGATTTCGGTACAACACCAAGCACCTCTATGACCATCCTCAGCATCCCAGAGTCCTACTCAGTGAACACAGCTATAACACTTCACTCCTCTGATGCGCAAAGATGAGAATTAAAGGGGTTAAAAAAAAAAAAAGAACTAAATAATCGTCCATTGAAACGACGCTGGTTTCCTTCGAGGCCACCCAGGACGGAACCCTTCGTCATTTTCATTGCCGAGGGAATTTGAATATGCGAATAACATTTTAAAAAGCACGCCACCCGGAAGATGGCATGGTTAGTCTTTTATATCTTCTCCTTTCCTCGCAGGATGGGAATTATACATTAGTAGAGCGATGCAGTTTATTTTTGCCATGATATTCTCCTTCCTGCAGTGGTTAGTTAGTCCAAGCATACAAAAAAAAAACAAAAAAAAAAATTCTAAAGAAGTAGCGAAGAAAAGGAAACAGCCATTATGGGGATTCTTGGCCAAAGAGTTTGAACTCCTTCCTCTCTGTCTCTCTTTCTCTTTGGCAGATAAGTGGTATCATGAGAGAGAAGAGAAAGAAGAAGAAACGGGACGCATGGCTGATGTCTGTACAGGGGAGAACAGGAGATAAGGTTAGGGTATTGTAAAGGAGCTTTTCTTCCCGAATCAGTCCCATAAGCCTCTTTCTGTCCTGGTGCTTGGCTAGGCGTTGTACTTCTTCCCTGTTCTGTGGATCTGATGAAACAACGTCATGGAAAAGGCCATACCCAGGAGCTGCAAAACAAATAACAGACGCAGAAGGTGAGGAGTGCAATACAGGTAGCCAGAACTCATCTCAAACAGACCCAAACACAACATTTTAATGTAGCATATATATATTAAATATACATAGATCGAACACTCACAGGTCAAACACACACACCTCAACGACATACAGTAAAGCTTAAAAACAGTCAGCACATACATCAAAGACAGACAGCACACAGCTCCAACACAAACAGCTCAGACTTCAGTCTTCATACACACACTGCTCAAATATACACACGATTCCGCTGCACACAAGTCAAACACGGCCGGCACAGAGTTCATACACATCACTAAAAACACACACAAATCATTATAGGTCAAAGTCGGCCATCTCAAACACACACAGCATGAGCACAGCCAGCACATAGCTCAAAATACAGACGGATCAGGAACCCAGTCGGCTCACGGCTCAATTACGCTCAGCTCGAAAACACACACAAAGCACAAACGCACAAAGGATGCTGCTGAACAGTGCACTTTGAATATAAGGTTTGTAAAACGCTGAACTGATATAAGACTTTGTAAACAAGCCTTATCCAAATCACAGGGGAGGAAGCTGGTGTTGCCGCACATTAGTGTTTAGCGGTCGCGCTGTTTTCCTGCCTTCAGATGAAGTAATGTGTGATGTAGAGAAGCATTATTGCAATCAGGGAAAAATTGAGATGCACTGTGAACATGCAGGCTCTTTGAAGTTTCCATTTCAAACCGTCCCGCATTCACACATCAAACAAACTCGACAGTCTTACAGCAGCCATTATCCTAAAGTAGCAACGTGTGTTTTTATTACGTCTGCTTCATTTTAGGTTTCCTTCTGCATCCCATCGGCAGAAAAAAAGGTTCCGTTCATGATTTGATTTGACTTTAATCAAATTGTATATCAGTGCTCTATACAGTATGATCACTTTAAACTGGTATTTCAGTAAATCAGCGTGAAACAAAGAGCAGCAAGATATGTTCACATTATCTATTATTAAATATAGATTTGGTGCTTGTTTGGTAAAACTAAAGTTAGTTGTATTCCCTCTAAAACCACATCAGGTACAGTTCAGTGCCTGGGCTACTGCAGATACAGACATCTCACCTCTAAACAAACATTGTATTGACATCTGCCAAAATGCAGGCGAACTGAACCAAACATTATGAAAGTGTTCTGACTTGAGTTCTGAAAAATCAATGATCTCCTCCTCAACAGGCCAAGTGCACTGCGTAACCCTTAGATGCATTGTGCTCTAAAATGTGCTGCTACAGTACTACTACGCTCCTACGACAAACACGTTGAAGTGATTCATGTAGTGTCACTGTGTAAAATGGGAATTCTGCGCATGTACTGTAGCATGTGAGTACTGAATGAATAAGATGTAATCATTGGTGATTAAAATATGTGACTACCGAGTATAGAGTACATTACTGGGTGTGTAAAATGTGATTACTCGATATAATTATTTTATTGAGTCTATAAAATGATATAATGATCATGTACTGTTTGATTGCTGAGTATACATGATTACTATGTAATGGGATTACTGTGTACATGTGAGTACTGAGCACTTAAGATATGATTACTGGGTTTATGTGATTACTGAGCAAATACTGGGTGATTACAGAATGCATATAATTAAGCGTATAAGATGGGATTGCTGAATGTATGTGATTATATAGCATAAGGGCATTTGAATATAGGATGTAATGTAATGTAATGTAATCATATAATGTAAGATGTTCTTACTGTGTAGATTAATACAAGATGTGATTATTGAGCATATAAATGTGATTGCTACAGTATGTGAATGTAATTAGATTAGATTAATTTAATTCACACTCATCGTCTAGCCACCAGATTAGATTCAACTTTATTACTGTACATTGCAAAGTACATGAACAAAGCCAAGGTTTTTTTCCAGTTTGCATCTAACCAGAAGTGCACATATAGTACTGTACGTGGCCTACTGACAATAAATAACAATGTTGTAAAAGAGGGTAAGGGTTCATATTTACAGGAGGAGTGAGAGAATGAGGTGAATTACTGAGCATATCATATGTGATTACTATGTTTACGTAATTACTAATAATAAGTGATTACTGAGCATAACAGATGTTATTACTGAGGGTATTTGATT
The DNA here is from genome assembly GCA_030068275.1 of Clarias platycephalus. NCBI lineage: Eukaryota > Metazoa > Chordata > Actinopteri > Siluriformes > Clariidae > Clarias > Clarias platycephalus. The sequence continues at coordinate 11,382,218 of JAQQZT010000038.1, read as the reverse complement.
ACTGAGCATATAAACTACCCGCCCGCTATAATATTTCATTGGGTTGGTTTATGCTTAGATTACAGCCGTGACATTGTTCCGATACGCTTATGCCATGTCATGATATTTATTTTAGTCCACAGCACCAATTTCCAATTTGCACCAATTTCTCTTCAAGATCTTGTATTGATGATGGGAGAGTCGAACCGCTGCGAAAAGCCTCCTTCAGCACATTCCAAAGATTCTCAGTGGGGTTAAGGTCCAGACTCTGTGGTGGTCAATCCATGGATGAAAATAATGATGTCTCATGCTCCCTGAACCATTCTTTCACAATTTGAGCCAGATGAATCCTGGCATTGTCATCTTGGAATATGCCCAGGCCATCAGGGAACAAAAAGTCCATTGATGGACAAACCTGCGCAGTCAGCTGACCTCTTTTTTGGACATATACTGTAACATTGCTGAACCTAGACGTGACCAACAGAAATAACCCCAGGTCATAACATTGCCGCCGTAAGCTTGTACACTAGGAACTAGGCATCATGTGTGCACCACTTCATTCACCTCTCTTCTTACCTTGATGCACCCATCACTCTGAAAGGGTAAATCTGAACTCATCAGATTTTCCAACGCTCTCTAGCAAATTGAAGCCTTTTTAAAAATTATTTTTACATTTTTTTTTATTAGTCTCACCAATAAATGGCTTTCTTATGGCTACACAGCAGTTTAGTCCCAATCCCTCGTCACATTGTGCTTCTGGAAATGCTCTTACTTTCACTATTAAACAGACATGCATTAAACAGCGACCTCCCATCACACTCTTCAAGATGATGGTTCATCACTATCCTTCCAGGTTTTATCAATGCATTTTTAAGTTTTTAACTCAATTTTAGTAGTTTCTACAATCTCCTTTTCTTTTCTTGATGCAAGACAATAATTTGACCCTTCTGAAACAGAGTAACATCTTTGCCATGACCACAGGGTATCTTCTGACATGTCTTCTGAAATGAGAAGCTACTTACTGCACCAGTGAGGGTTAAATAACTTGTTGAACCATATTAAAATCACTGCAGTAATTATCCAATAGAAGGCTCCTACCTAATTGTTTAGTTCAATCCAGGTGGTGACTTTTTTTGGGGCTGGCCAGGGTATGTAGTGTATGTGATTACTGAGCATGTTAGATGGGATTACTGAGTGTATACTGTAGGATGTGAAGTATTTAAGATCTGATTACTGAATAATGTAATAATACAGAATTCCTAATATAGGATACAATTACTAAGTGTATGTGATTACTATTCATACATAAAATGAGATCCTCAAGTGTACATTCACTGTGTGTAAAATCCCAGGAGATCAGCCATTTCTAAAGTACTGAAACCAGCCCATCTGACACCAACATCCACACCATGGTTAAATTCACAGAAGTCACACTTTCCTTCATTCTGATGTTTGAAGTGAACATTTACTAAAGCTCTTAACCTGTACCTGTGTGACTGTTTGCGCTGTGCTGCTGCCACATGATGGGCTGATTAGATAACTACATAAAATAGGAGGTGCTATTAAAGTAGACAGGGTGTGTATAAGACGAGAACAGAAAGTGTATAAGATGTGATTCCTTATCACATAAGTGTATACAATGTGATTAGTGGATTTGACACTAACTGAATTTAAGCAGTATGCTAATAACTGAACTGTATAAGTGTAGTTTATAGGAGGTGAACAGCTTCTGAGTAAGCACTCCTCATACCCTCTATACTGTACCTTTACAAGATATGACCTCATGTTTGCCAGATGGAATATATTATGATATGAACATATATCTGATTAACATATGTTGATCTTAGTAACTCCCCAACACACATGTAATGCATTGTTTCCCACTGAGTGTGTAAATACTTCTAATACATTAACATTTGAGCACAGCAGGGTCAGGCAGCGGCTACTGACCACACTCATTACTTCCAGAGAGATGGAGATAGCAACCTGCAGATGCAGGTGCATGTGTAGGGAGATGAAACACTACTTCAGCATCCCCCCCCAACCACCACTACCACACACTCATGCACCATAGCAAATATTACAGACATGCTTACTGCCGCAATTGCTATTACCTGGACAACCAAGATGCACAAGGCGATAGTCCCGAGCAGGTGCTTGTTGTCATCCAACCACTCCTCAACCTTTTCAAAGCAACCCTGCAGGAAACAAACACATACACAATATTGACTTTTCTAATAAACGTATAAAATATATAGAGGTTTTAAAACAGAGCATGGCGCCTGCTGTGCATCATCTTTATCTGATATTGATCTGCTAGTGTGAGCATTCTCAAGCTCATTTGGACACTCTGCAGCATGATTTTACAGCCGTATAACAGTAGGTGTGTAAATGAAGCTTATATAATTAACTGAGCAAGAAAGATAGGCTTAACATTTCATCGCTTTATAATGACATCTGCAATTCTTGTGCAGAAAAAAAAATATCTCAGCTTGGTTTGGCTTCTGTAAGGGGATGTAAAATGTGCATGACATATTTAGCAGCTGAACACTCAAAGCTCGTGCACCGAGTTGAACGATAGGAAGAGCTTGTCTATTTCTTGTGAACTTAGAGCGAGGAAACACACTGACAGGCCAACATACTGTACAGTAGTTGAGATACAAAACAAATTCACAGACTGTATGACATACTGAATAAACAATAGTCACTGTGAGATAAATCTGGATAAATCTAGATTAAAGTACTGAAACCAGCCCATCTGGCACCAACATCCACGCCATGGTTCATGGTTAAATTCGCCATGGTTAAACATGAATTTAACCATGGTGTGGATGTTGGTGCCAGATGGGCTTTAATCCAGATTTATCCCACAGTGACAATATACTAAATCAGGGAAGCGCCAAAGATAAGGGACTTGTGGTACCCTTAAAAGTTTAAAACGTATCCCCACTTAGAAGTATAATTGCGTCTGTCTGTTTTCTAATTTAAAGGATTAAAATAAACAGGCTGCTTTTAGAGCTGCTCAGACATAAAGGGAAGCTTTCCCCATTCTGTGCATTTAATTTCTCTACATTCATTAATAAAAAAAAATAAAAAAAGGAATGAAACAACCAACATTATTTCATGCTATAACTAAATGGATGAATGGATACTTTATTTATATCCCATATGATTCAAAACTGTCCATTCACGTTTTATATGTGGGTCACATCGGTGTTACTGTTCTAGACCACACATGTTGAGTGTTTGTTGTTGATGCATTTATTTTGCTGCTCCACTCCCAAGTGTGTGATTCCCTGGAGAAAAGCTGAGAAAACATCAGCTGTGCTATTGTCAGAGCACAGAATCACTGCCAGTTTCACATGAGATACAGTGCTCTCTCAATTAATATTCTGGGAATAAGCTTGCTTAACAGGGGGTCAGAAACCATCTTTTAAACCACTCTGCCCTCCAAATCCTTCCCAGCACACTAAATAAGTCAAGCCGCTGGAGCTGGAGCTGCTTCCTTTTGTTTGTAGAATGGGATTCAACAAGGATTAAGATAACGGATGAATCACAAAGCCTTTCATTTGTTCATGTACTCGGTACGCCACTTCAAATTTCTTCATAAAGTTTTATAAAATGCAATATGAATGTTTGAATTTATGTATAAAAATCACCCCTCTCCAGGTTATCTAGCAAACAAACACATATCCATATGAAGTATCCAATAAACTTGTATGATCTTTAATCGGGAATTTACCTGTTTATACTGTATATTAAATACACTGTCTGGTAAAAATAAATAAATAATAAAATCACACTAAGATTTCAGACTACCATTAGCTTGTGGGATAAGGGCTGCATTGATGTGGTAAACCTGGTCATTCAGTACATTCAGTCCATCAGCTGAGTTCATTTTATTGCCACATATCATTGCGGAGTCTACCCCTGACCAACTGAAGCAACCTCAGATCATAACACTTCCTTCAGAGGCTTGTACAGTGGGCACTATAGATAATGAATGCATCGCTTCATGTGCTACCCTGACGCATCCATTGCTCTGGAATAGGGGTCAATCTGGACTTAATCAGACAATATTTCTTATTTTAACACTACTGAATTTCATTGTTAAACATACTGGTGTGATTTTGACTGGTGTTTTGTTTTTTTCGCAATGCAGCTTCACCAAGAATTTAAATGATCTCCATTCATCGCAGTAACTTTTTCCATGACATTGACAGTTCAGGACTAACCTTCCAGGTAAAAACATTTCTTAAACCAACTGCAGTAATTTCAGCCTTCTCCTTAGTTGTTTTCTTTACTTGATGCAGGCCAACAATTTGACCTTTTTTTCGAAACAGGCTTTTAGTATACTTCAAACTTTCTATGCTGCTCTAATAAATTAATTTCCCTCTGGGACAAATAAAGTGATCTGTGTATAAAGAATCCTTCATTCTTCATCCTTCAGCAGTCTTCAATTTGCCTCTCTGGTGAAACAGTTTGGCCTTTAAATCCTATGTACCAGGGTTTCAAAGGACAATAAGGTCCTTGTGATACTAAAGCATGGTTAATTAATAAGCATATCCTAGTGGTTTAGTCACAAAATGTACATTCCAAAACACTACAAATTGCTGTACTCCATGCAACATAAACTCGTGAGTGGAAAAGTATATAGAAATGACGAGAGTGGAGCTTCCACAGAGCTTTCATTCTTAGACAAGCTGCAATACACATTCAATTCAATTCAATTCAATTTTATTTGTATAGCGCTTTTAACAATCGTAACTGTCGCAAAGCAGCTTTGCACAGTTAAACGAAATTCCTAGAAATTTGTATAAAATGTGAAAAATGTGTATGAGTCAAAATGATTGGATTGTCCCTGATGAGCAAGCTGAAAAAGAGCAACTCCCTCAGATGGCAACAGGAAGAAAACCTTGAGAGGAACCAGACTCAACAGGGAACCCATCCTCATTTGGGTGATAATGGACAGCAGGGATTGATCTGCAGTCATACTGTGTGTTAGGCGGCTGGAAGTTCAATATAACAGTTGATGTCTTTAAGTTAATATGGAGTCCAGTTCATTATTGGAGGCTCAGGTAGACTGTAGGAAACTCCAGTCCTGAACTATTGAGCGAATGAACACATGAACAGTACATTGGTGTACATTGTCCTAGAGGCATGGCGCATGTGCTAAGCAGTGAAAATTAGGTAGTTTGTTGGATTTAACGGCTGATCCCTACATACTGTACCGTACAGCTCTACCCCAGCAGTTCAAATGAATGAATGCGTACCGTCACACAAAGGCAACAGGTTTATTAACCAGCTCAGCAAACTCTAAAACACTTTTTTACATTTTAGATTTATTACACCATAATATTTTAGCCCGAAACAGAATTTGTTATGGAACCAATTATATATATTGAAAAAAAAAAGAGACAGGAGATTAATCATTAAAAGAATAAATAAAAAAAGGTCCGTTTTAAATAGAGCAGCCTTTATAGTCAATGTAAATGCCACTCCATTGTATCCTCTATATATTTATCTGCTGATGTGAAGTGTTCTCATAGCTCATTTGAACAGAACGTTCCAGGAAAATTCAGATAAGCAGAAAATTACTAGTCACAGCTTTATAGCTGAAATTTTGTTTATTTTTACCTTGATTTTTAATTAATCAGGAAGTCTGGCAAGCATTTTGGCTCTTGCTGTTTAGAAAAAATAACAAAATGATGCTCTGTTATCGTTACTCAATTAAGCCACATTAAAATTTTCTCTCATTACAAAACTGAGCTTTGGTACTTGGCCAAAGAAATAACCCATGTTTCACACACACACACACACACACACATCCTCTCGGTCACTCACCCGCTTCCAGAACTCGTTGGTGACGTTGCGGCCGCAGTCCTGATAGTGCTCCTGGCAGCAGCGGTCAGGTACAACCTTCTCCTTTAGAGCGTCGTGCCAGTCTGTAAACCCAATCACGCCACAGCACTTCCACTGTGCAATGCAGATAGAGACATACACGACAAAGTCAACATTACTCAGCTGATGGAAGGGAGAAGAAATAAGACAGAAAGCCTGACTGCAGTACTCCGCTACTTCTTCTATCTTACCCAGTAATTTCTCACTTCAGCTAGTCTCTAACAGACACTTGCTACAAAAGGAACCATGAATCAACAGTTGTCAGGAGCTGCCAGTTGCTTGGGATTGATCTTTTGAAATTCAAATGCACAGAACCGGTTCTTACATTTAGGTGCCTTTAGGACAGAAGCAACTGATCTATAAATATCTTTTATATAGTTTTGCACACAATGTGCTGATAATGCGGTACAGTATGTGCATACCTCAGCTTGGATGATGTTCCAGGCATTCCTCAGACCGACGTTGTTTTCCGAGTAGTACAGAGACAGGCCGTCTTTCAGGTCCTGCTTGGCATTCTCACTGACCTAAACAGCAACAAGGCCAGGAATAAACATCCATCATTCGTCCAACAGTTAGCACCAGAGACAAAAACTACTTCGGCAGATAGATACAGAATACATTTAGAAAGGAGATTATATATAAAGATAACTTTTGGCTTCCTTGACCACTTCATACACGGTACCGTGCAAAAGTCTTGAGCACCCCCAAATAAAATTGATTTATGTAGATTCAAATAAGGAGTTTGCAGGATCTCCCCGTGCTTGGTGGGTTTCCTCCGAGCACTCCAGTTTCCTCCCACAGTCTAAAGACACGTAGGTTACCTCATTTCCTGTCGTGTCTGTTCCAACCACTCAGTATTCAGCATCACTAGTATACTAATCCTCATCGGTCATCATCTGCACCTGTTTCTCACTGCTTCATCCCATACGTTAAACCTGTGTGGCTTTAAAAAAAAAAAAAAAAAAAAAAACGTTCCTCTGAAAGTGGTCAGGTACAGGGACTGAAAATGAGCCAAAGCTCTCCAAATTTCTGCAGGAAGCCTGGAGAACTATTTCTCAAGCCTACATAAAAAATAAAAGACTCTTTGGAAGCAAAATGTGAAGAAATGAAGGGTGGCTCAAGACTTTTGCACAGTACTGTCTATAATTAATAGCATTATATGTTGAAGTGATGCTTATACTCTGAGCATGTAGCTATAAAAATGAGCTGTAAAATTTGATATCATTCTTCTAATGACTGGTTGCTGTGACTGGATCGTGTAACAAATATCTCAGTGGGTTTTAATTTGCATACATATTATGGGCTCATCAATAAATGCTTGCGGCACATCCTTAACATCAGATGGCCTGATAAGATCTCGAACACAGATCGGTGGAAGAGAACCAGCCAGAACGCGGTCGGTCAAGACATCAAGAAGAGAAAATGGGGCTGGATAGGCCATACACTTCGAAAACCATTCGACAGTGCCACAAGGCAAGCATTGGAATGGAACCCCCAAGGAAAAAGGAAAGTGGGGAGACCTAAACAGACGTGGAGAAGATCTGTCGAGAGCGAAGTGAAGGCCGCCGGGATGACGTGGCTCAGAACAGAGTCCGATGGCGTGGTGTTGTTGCGGCCCTATGCTCCACCAGGAGTCTCCAGGCTTAAAGATATTATGGGCTTCCATTCTATTCCATCCACTCAGGTATCAAACACAAAGATAACACGAAATGGCATAATTTGTAGAGTTAGCATTTAGGAGTAATAGAATGATTCATTAATGATCTGAGCACATTTTGTTCCAGATTCTATAACTACTATACAACCAGCAGTGACCTACTTTACATATTTATAATAATCATAATTAATCAGAGGATTTACAAAATGAGTTCTCTTCCAAAAAATCCAGATACTAACTTCAAACTGGATCATAATAGAAAATGAGCTTTAGTAAACAGTATTACTGATTTAATACAGAAATCCAACAATGACGATCGGTTCGGAGACAAGGATACGACTCTCTGAGAGGAGGAACAATGTTTTTGAGAAGATATTTTGGTGTTTGTATGCTGTATATTGGCTCGCTGTGAACCCTGCAGGCTCCATCAAACCTGATTCAGCTGAGAGGTGAAAGAAAAATGAAAGAAGGAGACACATCAACAATCTCCCCCACAGAAAGACCTGGAAACCTCAGACAATTCTTATTCTCATTATACAGAGGCAGCGTTACGGCAGGAGAGCATACAGAGCCTCTCTCTCTCTCTCGCACACCCCTTGTTCATATTTGTCAGAGAACACTGTAACTGCACTCGCAGCAGATCTGAATAGTAGTACTGGCCTAAAATGCATGATAATGACTTGTGCTTCACAACTGAACAGAGCCGACCCAATTACCCCAGCGTGCACGCCGCAATCACTCTGCTCTAATATGGCCTATTTACAATTAGCCTCGAGCCATGAGGATTATACTTATAGTATCATATCTGTGAATAACATGCTGCAACAAATCTGAAGTGAGCCATAGAGAAGGCGAAGATGTATACATGAGATCATAGACAGTACAGCCTAATTTACTGCATACATAGTCCTACACGTCAATATTCATATTAATGCACTTATTTAAATACATCATTTTAGGTAGCATCTTACACAGGAACTTATATGGCAGAGCGTGCACATGCAAAATGTTGATATGAAGACATTTTCTGTCAGAAGAATGATGTGATTTTATTTAGCATCTTGAAAAGAGACTCCAGTGTCAGCTTTGTCTTGTTTAATGATTGGTGACAGAACAACTGGCTATAGCTACGATAATACAAGTATGATCCACAACATTAACTGTAACCATAAACTGCAATATTGTTCCTTAATAGCTGAAAAGAAGAAGTGCTGTTATTGAAAAGAAGCCAACATTTTGTTTAATAATTTCCTATTACGCCATGCTCTGTTGTGTTTATTTCTTTCCTTACTAGACACATGGACAATACTTGAGCCACCCCTCATTCTTCATATTTTGCTTCCAAAGAGTCAGACGTTCTTGTATTTTAATGTTCTCTTGATGAATCGTTCTCCGGGCTTCCGGAAGGACTATTTTGGCACTCGTTTGTGTCAATTTTCTTATTTTGAAGTCCCATCCCTGTACCTGAACAGTTTCAGAGGAATGTTTTTTTGTTTGTTAAGGCACACAGTGACCTATGAATCACTCAAGCATGAACCAGTAAGAAAAAGGTGCAGATGATGACGGATAATCAGGCTGGTGATTAATATACCGATGATGCTGACTCGGTGATTGGGACAGACAAGAGGGTGCTGCTAAGGTTGTTACTGTACATGAACAGCCAGTTTGAAAATTTTATCTTTAGGCGCTTTGCAGCCTGCCACAGTTAAACATTTGTTCCCATTTCTTGAATTTAATCTACATAGATCTAATTCATTTTTATATGAAAAAATGAGGGGTGGCTCAAGACTTGCACAGTACTATAACTACGTACAGGGATTTATGGTTATACTGCATGTTAAAGAGCATTCTCGGACTATGCTTAGTGGCGGATCCTGCTTAAGTTATGAGCTGCTAAAGTTATATACTGCTCATCAGTATCTTTTTTTTCCTTTGTGTCATTGAAATTTCATACAATGTTACAAAATGTATGAAATGGAACACTTGTCCATTGTGTATAAGCAATTAATATGGAAATTATAGCATTTTAGAATCAAAACATTATAACAAGAATCCCAATCAGTTCCACTGTTTGAGAAAATCAAATCACTATTTCCGATTAGAAAATTAAACTTTGCTGTAATTAAAGACAAATAGTGAATTTTCATCTTTCAGCACAGATTGAATAAGCACTTTTGCCATCTTGTCACTATGACATTATGGTTTAAATGTTCGCGTCTTGGCCCATTCTGCTAGGAAAGACAGGAAGCCCATTTCTTTAGTATCACTTTAGGGAGAACAATACGACTTCTTTAATTAGGGTTCATTTATTGCTTAATTTACTGACTTGAACAAATGCATTGATCATTAGGAGTTTATTTGCCTGACCTCTGGTAGTGTTTAAACAAAATCCGTCTAGTTAACTGAACTCGAGCACACACTCCAAATGAAGTCCAGACAAGTGTGTGGGCTGGACAGGAAAACCTGCTTGTGATTGTTGTGTGTTTGCTTTGTCTTCATTTCTCATGGTACAGTTTGCACACAGGCTTGCAGATGTTGGAGCTTGTTGAGCAGTGTTTAGACAGTATGATTGTTTTGAATGCTGGTCAGTAGGGTCCGGACTGATATAATGTCTCTGTCTGTGTTTAATTCAAGCTAATGTCCGGCTTGTCATACAGTACCTGTCACTTACAGTATGGGATGGCCAATATGTAATGTAATTAGTCTTAAATTCGAACTTTGATCTAATGGCAGGAATGTAAACGAAGATGAGTTTTTAAAAAGAAATTGTTATTTTGCAGAGTCTGTGAATGCATTCTTTACCTACCCTGATCAACCGTAATACTAATACCACATAACACAATACTAGCACATTGATATTGATTATCAATTATCTACTGGTGACAGGATTACTGGTGTGTAGGGACCAAAGCCTGGCCCATCCAGTCCACAGTAAAGCTAATATGCTAACAAAATCAATGCTCGCCATGATATAAAGTCACCAGAATACCCAGAGCAACACAGTCTGCTGCACACTGGGACCAGCATGCAAAGAGCCCAAGGTCAACGAACTAGCCTCCGAACTCCCCAGATCCGAATCCGATTGTTCACCCAGAGGATGCGCCAGACAAACAATTCCGATCAACAGAGAGCTGACCCCACAACCCACAGCACCCAAAGGATCCGCCACTAATGACCTGGTGCCAGACACTACAGCACAAGCTCTCCTTGGCGGCACAAGGGCAACATACACAAAATCGGGCATAATGTTTTGTGTTTAAATGTTATTCCTGATCGATGTATGTCGATCTAATATAGTATTATGATATTTCCAATTAATATTCCATATTATACAAGTTAAGATCCCTTTTTCTGCAATTTCAAATGCCTTTTCTTTTTTTTCAAACTCACATTCACAAGAGTTAAAGATGCTTGGTCGAGTGTAAATGTTGTTACTGAACCCTTGTTGTGTGTGGTCCAGAACACTAATCACTTTTCCACTTGAAAACTGTTATTTGTTTCATTTGTGTTACTGTGTCTGAAAGCAATCTGTGGTCTGGGTCGAGAGTCAACTGGTTCAACTTGTCACTTTACTTAATTACTATCTAAGGTTTCTTGATGTTGGGAGCTGGTATGGTGAACACTCGTTGCCCTATGCACCGATCAGCGCAGGAGGCCTTAAGGATTATGGATAAGGTATGCTGTGAGCTGAGAAAGAATGCCTTCAGGAGCTAATGAGCAAAAATAAATAAATAAATATATAAATAAATAAATAAAAGGTTTAATAGCTATACCTCATAAAAACATTATTTTAATATAGAAATTAGAACCATTAAAAAGGTTTCACCTAATCAGTCAACCGAACAGAAAAAATAGAAATATTATAAATACATCAATGATCAATAATTGCTAGGAAAAATAAAAACGATGCGTAGGTTTCCAATTCACTGAAATAGCACACAGAGTGGAGCTGGTGTATAAAACTATACAGGCAATTAGCAGTTTGGTAGGAATTTGTCTGTGTGAAAAGAAAAAAAAAATGAAGCAAACATAAAACAAGCCCAGAATAGCTCCTGGCTATTAGACTTAACTATTCAGACCAAATGAGAAAATGCCTACATACAGTATCAAATGTCTTGGCACCATTGCTTACAATGGGATTTGAGCAATTTGAGCACAACTTTGATTTAATTACATCCACTAAAGTGGAATACCTGCTTGGCTGTTGCGACATGTCTCTCCTTTGAAGTGCAGAACTCTTACCTTCAATCTAGTATGACATGGAAGTTATGTTGATTTCCTTATAATAGCAGCAATTTTTTGTCCTACTGAGACATTGTGAGGCGCTCTGAGGCTCGGATGCTTCTCGCTAATTCTACATAATCCACCAAGGGCTATACTCTACACCAATTCTAATGGCATGACTTTGCAGATATTTGGCGCACATCAGGCATATAATGTAATTGGCTCCGGACCTCGTGGCTGATCTTTAAACACGAGCACGCAGGCAATATGAGATTCCCAAAAGTGCATGAGCAGTTACCTCGCGGAATCCTTTCTGAATACGAGCTACAGGATATCTACAAAAAACTAATGAAATATAGGATTTACTGTAGGTCTCTGCTCTTATTAGCATCTGTTACAGACATCTGTTACATGTCACCTATTGAGGAACCACATAATATTATATGTCTAGGCTACATGCTCTGAAATTCAATTGCTTTCTCTAAATTAACAGCACACCATTAGTGTCTAAACAGGGTTGCTATCCCAGACATTACCCCTGCGCCATTCTGGGCTAATAGCCGTATGAGGCTTGCACAGGTAATACGCCTCATCTGTCTGCGAGTCCATGGCAGAAACTGCCACCCTAGCATGTTTCTCCTAAAATCAGCTAATATGGTTTCATTTGGCCCGGGTGCAGCGCCACGCATGTTGGAACGAGGTCAGAGACGTAGAGATGGATGCTCTAATCTGATGCCTGGCCTCCACCATCTGCTGCAGTCAGATGGCGGGTCACCACGGGGTCACGTTTGCATGTGTGGGTGTGTGCGCGCGTGTGTAATATCACACTGTAATCCACGGTGAGTGTGTTTAGCAGAAATCAGGTCCGACTGTACAGTACCTGGGTCTTCACCTCACTACTGAGCAACAGCTGTGAGAGCATAAACAAGAAGGGACTCTAATTGTCAGTCATTTTGTTGTCTCCAGCTTTTTTTTGCCAGTGCTAATGGGATGTGTTTATAAAGAAAAGCAGTCCTAATGAACCAATCAACACTTTAGTTTGAAAGTATAGTGCATGCCATCAATCGTTCCTTTTAATTCCTTTTTATATGCAAACAGTTTAGCTTTATCTCAGCCTTGATTATGAATAAGCGGCTTGTGATTCGGATATCAAAATAGTGGGATGAATTCAAAACATCTCTGATGGCTGGAGGGAGGCCAGAGCTAAACCTCTTTAGCTCTGGAAGAAATGAATGCATTCACAAATCCTTCCAGCACATCTTATCTTCTATAGTATGACCTTCTCTAATCATCATATCCATCATGATCTTCCTAGGGAGAGTCTGACATCATATCAATGACTGACATGAGCGATAAGGCATGAATGATGTCTCTGAGTGGCATTTAAAAGCTAATAAAATGAAAGACACGTGGTTATCATGTTACCTTTCGTTTTGTTGAGAGCTTGATATGAACATCATCTGCACTATGAATTGCTATTCGTTTACTTGATCTTGATGTGATGCTGTGCAGCCCCCAGCCTATACACTATACTAACACTGGGTAGGTCAACCTTATGTTCTCAAAACTGCATAAATTCTTTGCGACACATGTTTCACCAGATGATAGAAATATCCATTTGAGATTTTGGTCAATGTTGACATGCCATTCCTGTAGAAGTGCATTTTTAGCACTCACTCTCGTTCTACCACATCCCAAAGGCGTTCTAACGGATTCAGATCTGGTGACTAGGAAGGCCAGTGAAGACCACTGACTGTATCTGCCACATTAATGAAACCACATTGGGACTTTTGCCATTTTGTCAGCTTGAACCTGTCTGGTCATTCTTCATTGGCTGGTTTTTAAACAAGACATTTCCATCCACAGTGCTGCCTCATGGACTTGCAATATATAATACAAGTGTCGTGATTATCAGAAAGACCAAAAAACTTAGCTGCAATTCTCCCATTAAGATTGTGATTTCCTCCTATCAGGTCAATTCACCCGACATTATCTTGCTTATGCTACTAATTACTTATACACTTGCCAATGCCTAAAAAACATTTTCTGCATATATTAAAATACTTCCCATCTTATTTTCATTGCTGGTTCCATGGAGACCAGGCTTAGCTTTTCCACAGAAGTTGAATTGTAAAATTCATTAGTGACCATAAATCGTGATATTAACACACACTTTCCACACAGGGACAACCGAGTGGCCATGCTACAGCAGATCCAGCTGATAGAAAACGAGTGTCAACTAAAACAGAGGAGGCTAACAGTAAAGTTCATAATGACTTAGAACCAGAGATAAAGCTGTAGGCTATACAGTATTTTCCACTGACAGAGCGTGCTTCTGAGACAAACATGTCCCCATCTCTAAATGGATTGTGTGTAAGTGAATTACTTTAGCCTGGATGGTGTGGTGAATGAACAATTACCTCCCAGAAGGTCTTCCTTACCCTGAGTCTTATAACATGAGAAAGAAAACTGCTCTCAATATTAACAATGACATGGCTTTAAAAAAACAGCCACCGGGAGGCAGGGGCACTTCAGTGGAGTGCATTTCGAGTGTATGTTGTGTGACACTTGCGCCTTTATCGAAAAAGTAATCCATGAGCTATCGTAATGTCAAAAGGCTAGAAAGTGCCGACCTGTAAATTCCAGCTCTTTTCTGCGATGTCATTAGGGCACATAAAAAAAAAAAAAAAAGAAGGAAAAAATATTCACATGGAACTGCACCTGTACTGTAGGTTCTAAGAGACGGCTTAACTCCGATAACTCATCACCAACTGCTCGGGATTATGTTGCATTGCAGTGAGCTTTGACCTTTGCGAATATTATTTCGGGCATGGAAATCTCGAAGGTTCACAACCTGGGAAGTGAACAGCAGATGAAGCCGGGAAGCTCGACGGACAACTGGAGCAACAGGCTGACTGACACTAATCTTCAGATGTTCAGACAGACTGTGAGTCCTAATGTGTGAGACTGTGGACTTCATTGTGGTGTGAGGGGGATGCTCTGTAGGAAGAGACGCTCCATGGGGCTTACCTTATCGGAGAATGTGAAGAAAAGGATAAGCAAAATCAGCTCGGCCAGCAAAATAATCAGCAAGACGATGAAGAACTACAAGGAGAAAAGAAAAAAGAAAAAAAGAAAAGAGACAAATCACTTAGAGTGAAAGAAACAAAAAAGGCAGTTCAAATGAAAGTACTATTCAAATGAATCATCCTTTAAACACGCAGACTCCCCCTCACTCTCTCGCTGCTAAATATTTACGAAGACTTCTACACAAGATGAGGCTGCCAGGCAGTAAGTATTAACTCGGGAAGCCTGGTTTGCTTCTTATTCATCATCCCGCTGATTGTGGCTGGTCGAGGGCATGCGAGGAGCAGCTTTACCCCAGCTGGATGCCTGTAACATGTTTGTTTACAGAATTTCTGCACTCACGGGTCAACCTGATTTAGGCTTACCCCATTTCATAGATATTAATGAAAGAAAATGCTAATTTGGCTGTTAATGGATGAAATAAACTGGATTCTTATGTCACGTTTACAATATGTGTCTGTTTTTTTTTTGTGACATGTCAAATAAGATGCAGGGGCGGATCTAAAGACGTGTTTTGCCTCCAACTGAACACTGAAATTGAGTATGTTAAAGAAAACAGGGTAATGCTGTCAATTCATCAACTCTAATGCTAATCTTTTATTTGTCCTTGAAACGTACAGTACGTGACTACACCGTGATAAACCGGTTTAGTTTTTCATTCTTTCATTAAGTGCTAAATATAAATGAGATTGAAGTGAGATTATCCACTGAAGAAAAGGAGAGACTGTTTTTTGGGGGAACTGCAGCTTTATCTACATCCCATTCGCTGCCTGCCAACCACACTTAGTCTGTTCATCAATGGAGAAAGCTCACCACAGGACCTGTAATGAATGTGTTATTTGGTTGATAAACCATTCTTAATGCAGCAGTGACGCTGGCATGGTGTTTAATGGGCACTGGAGTGTTGCTGGGACTTTAAACAATATCACTGCTGGATGGAGAAACCATTCACCACCCAGAGAAATCTAACCAACAGCAGCCCATTAGCCAAATAATATCCGCTCCCACTAAAGGACACGGGGTACAAAGACCACATTCTGTACTTGTACACCTACAGACGTCACTATACTGTATGTCATGTGCGCCTGATCAAACTGCTAATAAGTGCGTAGACAGGATGGGTCTACCTAATAAGCTGGCTGCTCAAAAGGTCAGCTAATTTAAAATCAACATCAGCTTCGTCTAGTAAGCACACTTAATCACACCGGCTTACACATTGGCTAATAAAAATGGTATTAAAATATATGATATGCTGCGTGAGTTGAGTCTCTCACTTCATACATGCACTGCCATGATTCGTACACCAAGGCGGTTTGGGTGAAAAAGCTCCTTCAGATGTTCAAATAGTTTAGAATTTGGGTTTAAATGCATTATGTTGTTCCAATAAAATTCACTCACTCATCGTCTATACCGCTTCGTCCTGTATTCAGGGTCGCGGGGGACCTGGATCCTATCCCAGGAGGCTTAGGGCACGAGGCGGGGTACATCCTGGACAGGGTGCCAATCCATCGCAGGGCACACACACATACATACACACACTCATTCACACACTACGGGCAATTTG
>JAQQZT010000038.1:11351981-11365727 GCA_030068275.1 Clarias platycephalus | reverse complement strand
AACCCACCAAGCACAGGGAGAACATGCAAACTCCATGCACACAGAGACGGGAATCAAGCCTGGCCGGGAATCAAACCACTACACCACCGTGCCGCCCCAATAAAATTCAGATACCCAAAAATAAATAATTATAATACTGTAAAACTCAAACATGAATGAAGCCTTATATGACTTGCCTTATAATACAATATTATCTTGACCAAATGTATTATTCAGGCTTGTAAATCACACAAAAGCCCCATGTGTGTGACAAGCTCCCGAAATTAAACTGTGACCAGGGCTATTAAAAAGTGATAATAGCTTTGTACTTGTGCTTAATAAAATGTAAGAAAGGGCATAAGGGAGAGGGGGGAAAAAAAAAAATAGTACAAGAGACATTGCATGATTAAGCAAGTGACATAAAGCGCTGAGAAACCCACTAGTAAACACTTGCTGCCAGATTAGAAGGGCAATATTTGATAGGAGATGGCTCAGTGGTTTCTCTCCCAGAAGCCCGCAGAGTTATGGACAGGCTCTTTTTGCTCTAGTCTGCTTATAAGCAAAAGCTACTCAGTTGGAGAAAATAAACACTGAATCACATCAGGCCTGGAGCAAATATTCTCCTAAAATGGATTGATGAGCTAGAGAAAGACTGGGGGTGTAACATACTGTAATGCCAATATCTGTATCTATTCAGATCATAAAGTAAATTGAGAGCAGAAATGGGTGTTGTCTGAACCAGGTTAATTTATTTATTTTAAAAATTAAAACCTACCCCATGCAATGACCCCTAAAACACCAGGCTCATGGAAAGAAGTCATTGTTCATTTGAGCAAGAATTTGCAGAGGATAGATTTATTTAATGTATACAGTTCCTCAACCTCAGCTACATCATACGAGTTTACAGTTGGCCTGAACAAGATGCTTTGTGAAGCTTTCTGGCGTTTTTATTTACAGAATGATAACCTAATAAGCTAGCCAACTACTGTAGCACTTACAACTACTTCTTGCTTATCAGAGATATATTTTTAAAATCAGAGAACTCTTGTTTTAACAGCGCTAGTATACTGTATGTCAACTAGGCGTGGAACTCACCCGGGATGGTTTTATATGGTTTTATCAGGATACTGTGTGTATGTGCCAATTCAATTTCTATTGTCATCCCCTTAGTGTCTTAATTTTTTATAAATATCATGATTCAATAAAATTTCAATTATGGATTTTTGTTACAATTCTAAACAAAGATTGCAAATATTTTGATCATAATATACAGGATGCTGTGCTGCCTGCCAATACGTGAATAGTTTAAATTGTGCCATCTGTAGGATTATAGAGGAACGGCAACATTTAACCACAAAATGCCATCGTACAAACTGTCGATTTTGTGGTTAGAGTGGCAATACATGAGTTAGCATCCCACCGTCTCTTTTAACAACCACCTATAGTTATTTTGATCAGATTTTCTTTGTTTTTGGGTTTGTGACATTTAAGAAAGTTTGGCAATTTCAAAGTTCATGCTGAGCAAATCTACTAAAAAGATGGGATGCAGTGTTGCTGTTAAAAATACGTCATTACGATGCCTGTGATTATCTGAGAAGATATTTTATTTAATAGCAACAAAGAACCTGAAGGAACCTGATAAATCATTGAACAAACAAACAGTGCACCTATTGATATCTGGAATTTTTTTAAATCAACATTTTCCATTTACTTCCATTTTATGTGTATTTTAGTAGAGAAATGTTGTATGTGTGTATGTGTGTGTGTGTGTGTGTGTGTACTGTATGTTTATGTGTACATGCATGAGGTCAGAGATATACTCACACTCAGGAGCAGGCACTTGTTTTCCTTGATGGCACCCAGGCAACCAAGGAAGCCAGTCACCATGACGATGGCGCCTATAGCGATGACTAGGTTTGCAGCAGAGAGGGAGGGGAAGGAGGGCGAGAAGGTGGCAAAGCTGCCCTGAGACACTGCCAACCAGATCCCTACGCCCAGCAGTCCACAGCCACACAACTGTAAATGGAGAGAGAGAGAGAGAGAGAGAGAGAGAGACAGTGCAGTGGTGGTTACTGACATGTTAAAAAAATGTTTTTATGACATTAATACATTATAGACCCTGATTCAAGATGTTTTTTCTTTTTGTCCGTTTCTAACTTTCGAAAATGTATGTCTTTGTAAGAGATATTTCCTTTCGCTCCATTACACCTGAACAGTCCCAGGCAGGTAATGGAAATGATTTCAGCTCTGCCGAAAGCATTTTTAAACTTGGGATTCAGTACAAAATGAGTCTCTGGTGCAACCGAGAGGCTTTAGATACTTTTTCAACTCAGACACAGATAATAAAAAATTGTGGTGGTGTGCTAATGGATTTATTTGGGAGGTGAAGAGCTGTCTACCAAGGGTTAGGGTCTGCACCCGCCGACAGGCCAGCTCCAGCATGCTTTAATGTGCATACGCGCGTCACCGAGAGACAGGATGATGGACTGAGAGAAATATTAAGAGGCTGAGTAAATACATACGAGTCTAAGTGTGGTGACAGTAGATGTATGTGTGAAAAAGGAGCTGTGAGCGCTGAAACCGCTGACTGACAGCCTCAGCTGATCCTGGACTTGTTTTCCCCATAGATCACATCTAGGAGATCACAGACGGAGAGAGGGGATGAAGTTGAACAAAACAGTCTTGCAAGGAGGAGATGGCTGACATTTGCCTGTTCGCTAATGGATAGAAATCCAACACAATTGCCTTGTATAAAAAAAATAAAAAATAAAAATAAAAAAAACCCTATGCTGCAGTGATACACAGTGATCATTGCCATGTCAGTCTCGGTTCAGCAGAGCATTACAGTACATTACCGGTAAATGCTAACAAACCAAGCCTTGACACTGATTTCCAGTTCTTTCAGACACAATGAATAAGTAATGGCACCCACATATAGGATTCTCAAGTAGTATAATTGAGCTACTGTAGCAGCTTCCGTCCTCTCCATACCGGTGACTGGTGTACTTAAGCATAAACGGAGCTCTTCATTCGGAGCGTGGTGTAACGAAACACCTTTAGTCATCATCGATTCGGTCATCCGTCACCCATTCTGCTGAGTTTCGTGCAGCATCCGAGATTAATACCTCTGTGCATTTTACTTTTGGCAGCCGAAAGCGGGTGCCGATGTGACGTGTGATGAAGAAGCGCGTTACCTGCTTTGATCGAGAGTAAGAGGAATGGTTTGGCCTTCAATGAACTACAGAATCAGAGTGCATGAGCAATTACGCAAGACCTCCTGCTCAACCCTTACGTTTACATTGCTAACATTCATCAGTTTTCAACTGTTTGACATGCCGAGCACATGCACTCTCGGCCGCTCGCTCAGATTTGACTGCTTTCTCTGTAAATTAATCCGGAATTGAATGATGGCCTAATGTTTGCTTCGTCTCTACCTCCTCCAAAACCCTGTACTAACAATCGTACAAGATTTAGATTAATTACACATACAGTATGACATCCTTACGTCCTAGTTAGCAGTCAGAACACATCCGTCAACATCAACCAGCTCTCTCATACGTTATTTAGATCAGAAACCCAGGGCAATATGCCACAATTGACTCTCAAAGTCTTAGATCTGATTAAAAAGGCCTGCAAGTATCTAAGGTATTGAAAGCCTTGGCGGAAGACGAAGGGGCAGCAAGAGAGTGCATTAGCAAGTGCAAACGAGGGGAGGTGAGAAGAAGAAAGATAGATTGGGGAAGAGAGAGAGAGAGAGAGATGGATGCAGAATGAAAAGCGGCGTGGGACAGAGGATGCAGGGCAGTGAAAAGATTAAATGGGATAATTGTGTAAATATTGTATGACACTTGTGCCGGCAGACGAGAACTCCATAATGGTGCATTAGCGGCGTGTTGAGATGGGGACCTTAACAGATGCTTTGTTCTTTTCTGATGAGTCTTGCGGGTGGGAGAGAAAAAAAGGGAAGTAAAAAAAAAAAAAGGTAGAACTATAGTGCGTCATGTGCTCAGCTCTCTCTGGACTAGCTGAATAATACAACCCTCTGTCAAACTCACATGAATACCCTTTTGTCTTTTTTTTTTTTTTTATGTTTTATTTTTATTACTTGTTTCTGTTTCTTTCTTTACAGGTGTTCTAGTCAAAGAGATTAGTAAAATGCAGCATTGGACGCATGAGGATCAAACTAATCAAAATGAATTCATACCTGCGGGGGGTTCTCTCTAAAATGTGCCTATACTGAATGATTAAGAAGTGACTTCATCATCCTTAAGCTTATCTTCTTGCACACATATTAAAATGGATCTCAGGCTATAATAAAGAATTTGGCCACAGACTGTCAATCATGACCCCATTTTAAGGGCAATCGCACTCACAAATGCCATTGAAAAAAAACAAACAAACTATTCTTCCAATATGAAAATACAAGTCTATGTTGGTGATGAATGGCATGAATATTTGCACTTGCATTATTAATGCTTCATTTTGCTCTAAAAGGTAAAAGGGCCATTTGTTTAAACAACGATCCGTTAGCTATCAACAACTATCCCTCTTCTGCTATGTTGAAAGCTTTTGGGTTGTCTTCATGTCAGTAGATGACATATGGCTTTCACATGATTTTAACCCCTTACATTTTATGATCATCTGGACATCTGAGCTTCACACCTACAGTATGATTTGTTGAGCATCCTGTTAAAATACCCCTGTTCTTCTGGTAAGGTTTCCCAAAAGAACACGGCTGTGGGGGGTTTCGTGTGCATTCAGCCACAAGATTAGTAACCGGGTTAGGCACTGATGTCAGGGGAGAAGACCTGGCATGCACAGAGTGTTGAGGTCAGAGCCTGTGCAGGCCACTTGAGTTCTTTCACATCAATATGCTGGAAGAGCTTTGAACCCCTTAGCTTCAGTGAAGAGAAATTTTTATGCTACAGGAATCATAAGACATAAAAGACGATTCTGTGCTTTAAACTTTGTGGCAAATCTTTGGGGAAAGCCCACGTATGGGGTGATGGTCAGGATACTGTCCATGTAGGGAAGCAGGTTCTGTTCATGTCTGTGTGGGTTTCCCTCTGGGTGCTCCAATTGCTTACATCCCCAAAAAACATGCTGTTAGATCAACGGGTGATTTTAAATTGCCTCTAGGTATGAATATGTGCGTCATCTGTGCAATGCAGTGGACTGGCATCCCGTGCTCCCCCTGTGCTCTTAGGATAAACTCAAAATGGTCTTATTTTAAAAAGAAGAAGAAAAAATAAAAAATAAAAAAAAGAGTGGAGCGTACACAAGAATTATTGGCGCCCATCATGAAACTTCTGCAATTCATCCAATGAGTTATAATTTTTGTAGGTACAGGGGTTGGACAATGAAACTGAAACGCCTGGTTTTAGACCACAATAATTCATTAGTATGGTGTAGGGCCTCCGTTCACGGCCAATACAGCATCAATTCGTCTTAGGAATGACATATACAAGTCCTGTACAGTGGCTAGAGGGATTTTAAGCCATTCTTCTTGCAGAATAGTCGTCAGGTCACTACGTGATGCTGGTGGAGGAAACCGTTTCCTGAATCGCTCCTCCAAAACAATATGGTGACTGTGCAGGCCAACTTCACTTTCATGTTCATCAAACCACTCTATGAGCAGTTTTGCTGTTTGTATTGCTGCATTATCATCCTGATACACGGCCCCGTACTCAGGATACAATGTTTGAACCATTTTGTGCACATGGTCCTCCAGAATGGTTCGGTGGTCCTTGGCAGTGACGCGCTAGATGGGCACAAGTATTGGGCCTAGGGACTGGCATGATATTGCAGCCCAAACCTTCACTGGTCCACCCCCATGCTTCACTCTGGGCATGCAACAGTCTGGGTCCCACTTCTTTGGGACGTCTCCACACCGTAATTCTCCCGGATGTGGGAAAGACAGTGAAGGTGGACTCAGAGAACACTACATGTTTCACATTGTCCACAGCCCAAGATTTTCGCTGCTGGCACCATTGAAACCGATGTTTGGCATTGGCACGAGTGACCAAAGTTTTGGCTCTTGCAGCCCGCCCATGTACATGTACACCATGTGGACCCAACGTTTTGGTGGAAACAGGAGAGTTGAGGTGCACATTTAATTCTGCAGTGAGTTGGCCAGCTGTGGTTTTATGTTTTTTGGATAAAATCCGTTTTAGCACCCGGACATCCCTTTCAGACAGCTTCCTCTTGCGTCCACAGTTACTCCTGTTGGATGTGGTTCGTCCTTCTTGGTGGTATGCTGACATTACCCTGGATACCGTGGCTCTTGATACATCACAAAGACTTTCTGTCTTGATCACAGATGCGCCAGCGAGACGCGCACCAACAATTTGTTCTCTTTTGAACTCTGATATGTCACCCATAATGTTGTGTGCATTGCAATATTTTAAGCAAAACTGTGCTATTACTCTTAACTAAACCATCACACTCTGAACATTCCACCAGTAAGAGCAATCAGTGAAGATTGGCCACCAGGCTGGTCAAATTTAGCCATGAAACCTCCAACATTGGCCAGTGTTTCAGTTTCATTGTCCAACTTATATGTTAATATAAGCTTTTATGATTTCACAAAACAAGTAAATCAAGATGATTTAAGCAATAGGATAAAAAGGATGGTGAACCACAATCCATCAAGAGCATTTATAAAAAGCGCTGACAATAAAATCGTAACGAAAAGAGAGCAGACAAGCAAACCACAGCCACAAAATCCATTAATAAAGTGCAGGAAGAACTGCTCTTCCTCTTCCTGTCTCTCCTCCCACACTGGGCACTGGATGTTTGCTAAGTATGAAGAACGGACTTATAAAAGAGCCAAGAACAAACATAAGAGAAATGCTGTTCATTCCTGGGAAGAAGAAAAAAAAAAGAGAGATAGTGTACAGTATAAGTGAGGTGTGTGCGCAGAGGCTGCGGAGGAAGACACAAGAGCAAAGAGATGGACGTGTAGGGAATACGAGTAAATCTGCCTGGGTAAATAGAGCATTAGGATAGCTAGATTTTCCACTCAAGGTCAGTTTAATTGAAGCTAAAGACTCGAGTAAAGCACATGAGAGATAAAAAGACTTCACTGCCTGTCTACTAGCTGCCTTATCATCAACTGCTTCAGTAGCTTGCTCTGTCACAGTGTAGCCACCTGAGGAGAAATGCCACTTTAACCTTCCAGCAAGTGTGTGGATATGAGAGCGACAAAATGTCAGCAAAAACAGGGCAGAAGCTTTTCATTTCATGGCTTGAGAAGAGGTCAAAAAGAGTGCGTCCAATAAACTAACTGTAATGACTTTTTTTTTTTTTTTTTATCAGCTTGGTCAACTTGATTTAGTTTTCCAAATCTATTTCTTTAAAAGGTGTACTGTCTGTGTGTGCAAAAAATAAAGCTGGGACTGACCTTAGGATTGAAATTTTAAAATAGGCCAGAGCCATTGTACTAACACGACAGCAAAGAAAAAAACAGACCAAAGTCTTAATATTTGTGCAATAACTGCCTCACAAAACATCAGATCCTATAACCTTAAAAAGTCCTATATTTCTTTAACAAGTTAGCATAGGTCTCAGGTCTCCTAAAGGGTCTTACACTCACTCACTCAGTCACTCAGTCATCTTCTATACTGCTTTATCCTGTATTCAGGGTCATGGGGGGCCTGGAGCCTATTCCAGAAGACTTAGGGCACGAGGCGGGGTCCACACTGGACAGGGTGCCAATCCATCACAGGATGTACACACACACACTCATTCATACACTATGGGCAATTTGGGAACACCAATTAGCCTTAATCTGCATGTCTTTGGACTGTTGGAGGAAACCGGAGTACCCGGAGAACATACCAACTCCATGCACACAGAGACAGGAATCTAATCTGGCCAGGAATTTTCATACCTCAAACTCCTGTATATATCCCTCTCCTTCGAAAAATACTGTTTTAGTGTCTATGTACTGTAAATGAACTGCTGCAAAAACCAGACCAGGAGAAGGTATTTTCTTACAGTATATGAGGTCACAATAGGCGAAAAATTTAATTGGTTTGGACAAAGAGTATCCTTAGTTAGTTCTCACATTTTTTTCATTTGTCCAAACACTGGAGACCCAGCTGAACAGTGTACAAATAACTAAAAAACTTAAAGTGGACGTGGAATAATTTGTTACGGTGACTGTGAAACTGATGCATTTGGTTCACTGCACTGGTTCAAGTGGATAAAAACAGTGTCTGAGGTGTGTGTATAGAGGAATACACTACTAAGCAAAGGCCATGAGCCACACCTCATTTCTTCATATTTTGCTTCCAAAAAGTCAGACTTTCTTGTATTTTTAATATAGTCTTGAGGACTAGTTCTCCAGGCTTACTGAAGGTTTTATTTTTTGCTCTCATTTTTGGCAGGTTTTTGGCTCTCATTTTCACTCCAGGTTCTGTAACTGACCAGTTTCTGAGCATTTCTTGTGTTTGTTAAACTACACAGTGACCTATGAATCATTCAGGCATAAAAAACTTGCAGTATAAAAGGCATGAACCAGTGACCGGTGCAGATGATCAGGCTGGTGATTAGTATACTGGTGATGCTGAATGTTGAGTGGTTGGAACAGACGAGAGGGGAAATGAGGTTGCTGCTGAGGTTGTTACATAAACATTTTAAACTATACATTTTTATAAGAACATTTTTAAACTGCCATTTGTTTCATTTCATCAACATTCAGTATTTTTAATAAGAAAAAAAACTATGAGTGGCTCAACGCTTTTGCACAGTCATGTGCTTAAACAATCCTTTGTGAACAAAATTAGTTTATATTAGAAACAGCACTGGCATAAAAGAGCATTATGTATTGCATATACAATCACAGGTCTAAAATGGCACAGCTTTGTGCTTTGGCTCAGTTTACCAGCTTGCATCCACAAAACACTGCTGCCTGCAACCTAAAACATAATCCCATGTTCATTTCAGTTCCTACACATTCAGGGTCAAATCACTTTCCATGGCAATTGAACCGGTGCTAGAGTTCCTTGTTTAGACGCTGTCAGATTGGACCTGCAAAGCTGTAATGCACCAAAGAGGAACATGAACCATGTTTTGAGTGATAAGCACTAAATATTGCATACTGTATATTTATATTATTTTGAATAACCCAACAACTCATGTTTGTTAAGCAGTAAAATTGTTGTGTCTGAAGTGGCAGGCCTTTTATATGGAGTTGCAGTTGAAGTAACAATTGCCATACAGGGGACTCCATGCTAAGAGGAAAATGATATTCTATTAGCAGGAGAAATCCAGCTCAAATACTCTCTAAGCCTTCATTACCGATAGCCTTAGGAAGAACTAAAGTGCTACTTTCCATTAGCCTACAGGTATTTAAATTATATTTGTGGTGTATAGCTATAGGAAATACCTTTCAATTTCCAACCTAAATGATGACAGGAACTTTATTTAAAATTAAAATGTCTTTTTGACAAAGTGGCTGACAAAAGGTTTAGGCTGACCAGATAAAACGTTCCTTTTAGGTTCCAGTCAAGCTTTGTCTCAATGCAGGAATGTCACAGAAAAAAAAAAAAAGAAGAAGAAAATTCAGGAAAAGGAACATCATGTCCACTAGTGGGGGGGGGGGGGGAACAAAACAAAACAAAAAAAACTGTTAAGCTGGATCAGACCTAAACTTAAGGTTACTCCATACTATACAAGAAGCATTCAAATAATTCGCTAAATATGTATTTCTAATAGCATCTCACAAAATCATTCTTCATTTTCATTCCTCATTGTTGGAAATCTGATTTAATTAACAAACTTTGAGAAAACTTTAAAAGAGAATGTACTTGGTGAACATAATTGTTTCATAAAACATTTCTTTTCAATGCAGAAAACTTTCCTCCAACTGGAAACCCATTAGTTTATGTATTTGACAGGAAAATAATGAAACTGCGATACCGTATTGTATTGAATGCAAAAATAACCTTGTTACGGTTTTGATTTTTGTTTTCCTAATGCACAATATGTTATGAAATGATTAAGCCATAAAGGCGTTTCAGTGAATTGTTGGTCTAAAGCTTAGGATAAACAAAATAACTTATAAGCCTAAGAACATTATTTTATCCTATAATTCTGACAACATTGAGGGCCATCTAGTTTATCCCATGCAGTCATTTATTATTATTTTTTTTTTACATTTTGTTCTCCGGTGTGTACACACATAATGAATAGGATTTTTATACTGGACTTGTAAGCGCTGTTATTGACATTTATGTCTGCCAGCATTGTTCTGCTGGGAGATCGAGCGTTTGTACATGGTTTATTCTTGAATGATTCAGGCTTAAGCTGAGTAAAATGCTGTGAGCAAGTTTGAACATGCAATACTTACTGAAGTATTGGTAAACAAGGTCTTTTTTCTTTTGGCTAATATTAGAGCTGTAAATTATAGGTAGACTGTCGATTCAATTCTACTCAGTTTTTAGGCTTTGCAATTTTTGATTTGACTCAAAGTTCAATAGCAGAAACTTTTACTCTGATTCATTTCAGGCAGCGATACAGTATTTCTTGTAGGTTTTGAAGTATTAAATGCCAGTTAAAGTATTTAATAAACATTAACATGCTGACACAGTGATGAAATTAATTGATTTGGCATATAAAAGGTAAATTAAATAGCTAAATAATAATAATAATAATAATAATATATGCATTTAATATCGTTAAATGGAATACTGAGTTCCTAATTACGATGAATAAATACGATGAATTGATATGATCATGACATTATACAATAATGTGTTTCATTGATGGCATAAGAAACATGATGGGGGACAAACTGCAGTATCACACACTCAGAGACATAGCAGATAGGCAGCTGTGTTCACAATGTCTAATAGTTCACAAAACGTTTTGTGTTTCAATTCTGCTCTGCTCTACTGCTCCATGCATTGCTTCTAAACAGATTAAACTCAAATCTGTACAAAGGAAGCTCAAATATCAGAGGCATTTCTCTCTGTGAGATCATCTGGCATGACTTTCACTGTAGTTTAATCTAAAGGAAATCAGCCCCAGCCTTGCGGACTCATACTGTATCACACCATGTACTCTTATTATGATCACTGATGATGCTGGTCCACTTTAACATCTTTGATAACGGCATATAAGCTCACGCTAATGTAGATAAGATATGAGACTTTATACTGATGTAAATCTTTTAAAGACCTGTGTAAAAAAAATGCTGCACACAATTCCTAAAGAATGAATTCCATAAAAAAAGAAAAAGAAGACCTACAGAACGTAGTAAAAAAATAAATAAATTAAAAAAAATAATAATAATAATAAAATAAAGATTTGGTGATGGGTTATGATAAAAAAGTTTTGCATATCCCTTTTCACTTGGACTTGAGCCCAGCACTAGGAGTGCTCTGGTTTGTTTAACCTCTAGTGTCGGAAGTTTGTTCCATGACTGGGAATCGAGCCCAGGCCATGTTGGTGAACCTCACGCAATTTAATAAATATGGGAAAAAAAAATAATAATAATTTATATATATATATATATATAATTTTATTTGTTTTGCCCATGGAATTGTTACTATGTTTCATTAAATTCATTTTACAATACAGATCAGGGTAAACCTTTTTCTGAACCATTGTCAAGAAAAATTACATGATAATGACAAGCAAAATGTGAAAGGGATAGAACTGGTGCGAAAGAACTTGCGTGAACAAAGAAATGGCCGGAGGCTTCCCAACAGTTAAGCTAAACACGTTCACAGGCACCTCACACAAGAGCCAGGAATGGCTTCCTGCCAGCACCTGTAGTGATATGATGCACAGTGTGTGTTTAAAGAGAATCTATAATTCATCAAAGATTAAGCAAATGATTATTAAATTATTGGCGGGGACAGGAAGAGCTCTTGTGTAACTTGTGTATAATTAATATCAGTGTAGGAATGAGAGAATTCTAAACAACTAATGCATAACTTTTACAGAGAACCATTTGATAAACTAAGTAAAAGTTTAACAAAATATACATTTTCTAGAGTTCTCTAGAGTCCCATTGCAGAGCTATAAATAAATAAATAAATAAATAAATAAATACCATGCATCTTGAAACCAAAGTTCCACCAACTCCTATTGAATTCTAGAGTTTATTTTTTTTTACATGAATAAAAAAAATAATAAATAAATAAATAAATTTCCAGCAACAAGAAGACATCTCTTTTGCATCAACACGAGTATCTTGCGATACTCCACTGTCCCTTTACCAACACAAAACAACCGTGGAACATGATGATAAATGTATCATGTCTCAGCTCTCAAGTGAAGACATCCTACCCTCAGGCCTGTGCAGAGTGTGTCTGGCACGTGCTGTGGTGCAATTTTCCAGACCTGACACTGCACTGGTTCAGAAAGCAAGCTGTCCTTGAATTATTCAGCATGTCTCTGGGAAATGGAGAGCAGCAGGATCTTATTGAAAACCAACACAGGAATCCTTCACATTCAGACAGATGTGCGACAGAAGATTAAAAAGCAATGGCGCTAACGTTTAAACCTCAAAATGGGACAGTTGATCCCGGTGCTGACCTGGCGAACAAAGACAGATTACAACAGGAGTCGTGCTGGTGAGGGGGAAAAAAGGTCTCTTAGGATGGGTTCTGTTGTAAATGAAATCCCGACACAGTGGCAGGAAAACAAATCCACAGATGAACATTTGAAATAATCAGCCATATTTGGGAGAGCTCTGTGACAGGGTGAAATAAAGAAAGGAAAAAAAAAAAAAAAAAAAAAAATACTTTTCTGTCTAACACAATCATGTACAAGCTCGTTTCTACTGTAGATAGCAAAGCTTTTCATTATTAAAGAACACTCGCATGAAGAAAACCTTAATCCGGCATACTGTACTGTATAGTGAGTAGCTGTGCTCAGGCCAGAGATACATAACCTTCTCACACAGTCGCCAGTCTCTGGGGCTTTAAGCTTTTCTGTGGGTATCAGACCAACACTTTAGGGTGATGAAAAGGCTGTTTAGTGATTCCGAATCAATCAGAGCGTCTGTGCTAAGAGGCAGCTGTCTCAGCTGTCACCTGCCTTCTAGTAGAAAAAAGACAGGGGGGAGGACGTGGAAGCAAAGGGACATGTGTGTGTGCGTGCATGGAAGGGCAATGAAACAAACAAAATCCTGTTATAAACTATTCACCACTGTTGGCTCATTTTTGCAGCAGTTCTGTGGATCCTTGGCAGCCCAGCAGGACGCTGCTGTCACTGGATGCCACAGGCACCTTAATTATGGGCTGGAAAATAATGAAAGTCATGCAGGTAATGAGTGCTGCTCTGGCTTGTGACATTTCATAAACAGGTATAAACTGCAGTTTTCAGAGCATGTAGTATAGGTGATAGCAAGCCTGTGGGTAAGAGGAGATGAGGCAAGAAAGACAGACTGCTAAAAAAACGGCAGCAGTGGCCATGACAGTCAGAGAAAGTCAGAAGAAAAAAAAAAAAGAAGTCGTCATTACTGGACTTGCTTCAGTTAGACAGGCACCTAAAGTAAGTATAAACCTAAATCATAACCCTAGTAGTAAAACAAATCCAATGTCATTGTGTTTTAACTTGGATAGAAAGTCACAAGGTTGACTGGTAAAAGTCATGGATCATCTCATTTAGGATTGCTTTTATGAATATAATCTACTCAAATTACAAGTGCAAATGGGACAAATGTGTCCCATTATACAGTAGGTGGACACGCGGTATGTGACTTCTACCGTCACGGCCTATGGCGGTAGCATTTGGGTTTGTGCGTTTGCT
>JAQQZT010000038.1:11324305-11335080 GCA_030068275.1 Clarias platycephalus | reverse complement strand
TGATTTAAAATGTAGCGAATTACAATACTTCAAACAAAACGTACTTAAGTAAAAGTAAAATTACAGATTTTAAAAACAACTTTAAAAAGTAGAAATACAAATAAAAAAACTACTCAATTACAGTAACGCGAGTAAATGTAATTCGTTACTTACCACCTCTGAATATATATATATATATATATATATATATATATATATAATATAAAATATAATTATTTTTAATTAATTAATTTATTTATTTATTTTTAAGAGTACTGGGGTAAGATAGATGCACCTAATATCTACAGTGTAAATTGCTTAAGGATTAAACTATTACTACAGTTCAGCATTGCGTCATATCATGAGGCATAACAAGAACAATGTTAGGCAAATAATTTCACCAGCAGACACAAACGTACTATTGGCATTGGA
Source organism: Clarias platycephalus (assembly GCA_030068275.1). Lineage (NCBI taxonomy): Eukaryota > Metazoa > Chordata > Actinopteri > Siluriformes > Clariidae > Clarias > Clarias platycephalus. Next base: position 11,334,669 of record JAQQZT010000038.1, on the reverse strand, counting down.
TAAGTATTATCTGGGGACCTCGTGTGGTTTAGAAAATACCCCCTCACATCTGAGTTTCGTGTGGCGCATTCGCACGGGATAAGCGACTTCTCTTCGCTTTCACTCTTCTGATGGTTTTCAGCTTTCTCTTTCTGCACACTATATTGTTGTAAGATGTACAGCGATATGACCCACCACCAAAAATAGTTTACAAAAAAAATTTTTTTCCCCCTCGCGGATGATGAATAAAAAGGCACGCAGGAAACAAAAACCTTGAAAAACTGGTATACGTCTCCGGGGGTTTAAGATCACAGACAACCTTATTACAAATCACATGAGGTCCCCAGGTAATACTGTACTAGTCCCGTGCGAATGAGACAAAAGCTGCCTGAATCGACAGTCTGGGCTTAAAAGAAATCAGTGCTGCTTCTTTCAATCGTTCTTCATATCATTCTCCACATAATCTACTTTATAGTAAAAAATTATTTACCTTAAGACACTGCTTAACAGCAAATGCAGCAATTTGATGTGGATGGCCAAACTGAAAACTGATATCGATGTTTTTTTATCTCTGAAAGACAGAAGGCTTTACTTCTGCTAGCTGTTTGATACCAGCCACTCCAGTAAGCAATCGATACTGCTTTCAGAATTTGAATGCCAATTTACGGTGAGAAACATGAAACACAGTATATCTAAAAAGCTGTTTTTTTTTGTTTTTGTTTTTTTTAATACAGATTAGACTTGCTAAATTAGAAGAAATCATTCTGAGGTCAGGGAGAGGGCATGTTGCTTGGGCAGGAGAAGAAATAAACAAGTAAACATGTTGTAAATCACAATGTATGATGACTAGATAATTCAGAATAAAAAGAGCATGGTTTATTTGGCTCTAACCTCTTAGAATAGTATTAAAAGAACCACAGAGGATTTGGACCGGAATAATAACGAGAGAACTGGAGTGAATAATAATCAATGTTACAGTGGAAACAACAAGACCTTGAAGCCCTAAAGCATTGCGTCCGGACAAAACAGGAATCATCACCCTTATCTGAGTTTTTTTTTTAACTGGAAGATAATTATTATTCCTTCTACAGGACAATATGTCTTGCTGTGCATGTGACTGAACTTTTGTAAAAACCCAAAATAGACCTTGTAATATAATCACAGGAACAATTCACACAATAGTCTTCATTTAACAAAAGTGCAAGACAGAATGTCACAATGCAGCATGCATTTAGGTAAGTGTATTAAAGATTTTCAATTTCACTCTAAATAACATAAAATTTGATCATGCACGGCAAACATGCATCTTTGTAAAGTGTTTAGATTTTTTTTTTTTATCAGCGTGCTCATAAATATCTATATACTGTATCTGGGATCAAGAAAACATTATACATAGCATTGTAAACAGTGGGCAGAGGAAACTGTTACTAAATTGAAAAGAAAAAAAAAAAACCAAGAATTCAGCAATTCCTTAAAGCACAATTTTGATCCCCAAATTTCCATAGCTGGCTGATCGACCATATGGCCAGTCACAGCAGGGAATTTTATTGGCACAGTGAGAAATGAAGTGTTCCTCCTAGGGTTGGTGTAGACGTCTGTTGTGCTGTGATTATTCACTGTTTCAGAGCATATGATCCAAATGCAAATATATTCCAAACTTTATCCAAATGCTACATATGGCAGCTTAAGTCTGTTGACCCTAGAATTATATTTGGACACACCAGAGTTCTTGAAAGCCATGATTGTCTGAACACTTTTAGTGTTTTTGAAGTTGATAATAAGTACTGTATATAAGCATTTATGTGTAAAAAAACAAAAAAAAAACAACGCTTTTTGCTTTGATTATGGGTGTGGCTTTCATTTATTTTAGTCCAGAGCCGCATTCATTTCTCTCCAAGATCTTGTATTGATGATGGGAGCGTCGGCCCACTGTCTAAAGTCTTCTCCAGAACATTTTAAAGAAAAACAAAAGCCAAAAAATGTCCTTCAGAAAGCCTGCCTATTTCTCCTCAAGCCTACATAAAAAAAAAAAAAACAAGACAGTCTGTGTGAGTGTATGAGCTAGTGTCCTGGAATGGGTTGGCACCCCATCCAGGGTGTACCCTGCCTTGTATGCTCCTCATTCCCTGGCCAGGTCCCTGCAACCCTATGCCAGGATAAGTGGCATAGATGATAAATGGGATGGATAAACTGAGTATGATATTTTGCTAAGAAGTTTTAACTTTCCCTATGTATGAAGACATTGGAGACATCCTGTTAATTACCCTCCATTTTGGCACTTATTGCAACATGTCCATTCAGATGGACGGTCACTGAGAGACTGTTGTCCTCTTTGAACTTGTACCTTAATCTTGAGGACCTTTGGCAGCAAAGAAAGTATGACTGCTGATCTATTATGGGAAATGGGAACACGTACTGTATGATTGATCGGTTTGTGCACCTCATCCGTCATGCCTGGAGCACACGCTTTGACATGGACGTATCACTTCCAAATGCACACGCACATTTCAGAGCTATATTTGCAGACTGACATGATGTTTCACGCTTCCCTTTACTTCAGACCATGCCGCCACTCCTCTTAGACCTGCGACATGACTGTGAATCACTTGGTCTGCTTCAAATGTCTGGCCATCTTGCCGAGAGTACATCATACAAATGGGCTATAGTTCCTGAGAGCGGAGAACAGAATGTAATTCTGGTGTGCAGAATAATGGTGTTACCGTAATACTAAATAAGGTTTTCCTATTTGATGGACATCCAGTCACTACACATTGTACTGCATAAATGGCTTCCTGGAAATAGATCTTGTACATTCGGGAACTGTGTTTTCACCCTGAAGTTTTAGGAGGTTATGGATTCAGGGTTTGGATGCACTGTACTGCCTTTTAATTAGTTCAAGGCCATTAACTGTTCGGCTGCAAAAGCAGGCATGTAGTGCAAAGAAAGCCTCAAAGTCATAAAATGTGGCAGTAATTAAAAATGTTTAATGAGTGACATTTGTTCTGCTAAACTGAAGTAAGTATCAGAGGTAGGAAGCAGATCTGTACTAACAAGTACATAAGGACACTTTGACACTTTTTCTCACCTACACACAACTGAATGTGTAATAGTATAGTGCATATGTAACGGTGGCATTTTAAGCATCTGTAATTCTTTTTTTTTTTTTGCCACTTGATGCAGATAGGTTTAACTACATGGTAGATTTGTAATTACAGTTATCCATTAAGAATACAACACAGCAAATGCAAGAGATTTCCATTATACTTTTAGCTAGACGAATAATATCTCTATTAACTACTTTGTAAATGTTTAGCAAAAGCATACACATTCAGACCACTTGGCAAAAAGGTGACTTTTGTGGAGTCAAGTCCATCAACAAACAGCATAGTCGCCTTACGCCTCCAGGGTCCGGGTTCGATTCCCGGCCATGTTCGATTCCCACCTTTCTGTGCTTGGAGTTTGCATGTTCTCCCTGTGCTTGGTGGGCTTCCTCCGGGTACTCCGGTTTCCTCCCACAGTCCAAAGATTAGGCTAATTGGCATTCCCAAATTGCCCTAAATGTGAGTGTGCATGTGTGTGTGCCCTGCGATGGATTGGCACCCTGTCCAGGTGCCACCAGGACCCCATCTTACGCCGTAAGTCTCCTGGGATAGGCAGCAAGCGACCCTGTATACAGGATTAAGCGGTATAGACGATTAATAAGTGAGTAAGTCCATTAACACCATTAATGGACGGCGGGAAGAAATCTACACAGATTAATATGAGGATGTGACGCTGGGCCTGATTGCTTTTTAGCCCAGATTGTAGCTTCCTACAGTACAGTCCCAGTCAAGTCAGTTATAAATAGACAAAATGAAAGAGCTGGTATTTTCAGCCCGATTTGATATTTTTCAGCACAATTTGCTGACACATCACAAACAGGTCATCAGCAGTCACTGAGAAAGTATAAACAGCTGTCACTGCATATATTTATGTTCTGAATCTAGATGTTACGAGAGAAATAAGTGATAAATAAACCCCCCCGAGTGCACCAACCACTATCTGCCAGAGCAGGGAAGAACACACAAGGGAAGAGAATGCAAGGATAAAAGGGCGTAGAGGAAGCGCTGAGACCTCCCAAATTCACCTATCCATATCCATAAAGTTTTTTTTCTGCTCTCACATCTCACTATGTTTCATTACTGTGTGCAGCTCCCCTGATCCGTGTTGTAATTTTAATTAAAACCTGAGTATAGAAAGCTGATGAAAGCATGTTCCATTTCATTTTATTTATTTATTTCTTAGGAAGGCTGATTCACCCCTGTCACTGCCAATATATAGTCATGTTAAATAAAGAGAATTGGACTTTCTTGAATAATATGCCTTGAATTACTGTGTCCAATTAAGGAATATGGTTATAATATATACTGCTCAATGATTATAATGAGGTGAAGAGTTTAATCATTACAAAGGACATAATTACTGCTGTCATTTTTGTAATATTTAAAAAATGCTTTTCCTAATGGCAACGGTTGTAAAAATCATTTGTCAGATTAGATAATGTTTCAAGCCTAATTATGTCCAGTGGAACAATGGCTTTGTGGGAAAATATTGAAACTCACATACAGTAATAGGCCTTAAAATGTACTGATATAACGTTTGCCATATCAATGCAGAAATCATGCATGTTAAATGTTTTTTATGACTGTCACTTTTTAATCTAAACAACCACACGACTGCAGGTGCGTGGAGATCCTACTAGTACAGTTATCTGGTTCACAAAATACGACTAGTTTAGTATCTACTACTACAGTAGCTTGCCTTGGTCATCAGACACAAAACAGCAGTTATTTTGGAGTTATTTTGGAGTTCAGGTAGAGGTCAGTGCTACAGTTCACATTTGTAAAACATGCATATTATTTTAACATTAACAAAAGACTAATGTAAATGACTAATGAGCCAGCACCATGCAGAAATAAAAAGGTTTTCCTTCTCAGTCTCTCCATATTTCACCCTCATGTATTCCTGGGGCATTTTTCTTTTGCTAATGGAAATCTTCATTAATTTCTATCAAGCTGCTTTTTGGCAATGCCAACTGTTAAGCATACTATACAATTGCAAAACAAAAACTAGTTAGTTTATACATGTAAATGGTGACTTCCCTATGCATATTAAGGTTTACGATAAGTGTTCCACAAGGTTCCGTTATTTGTCATTATGTATTCTACCTCTAGGTAATATTATTCATAAACATGATAATAGTTTTCTACTGTTATACCAATAAAAACAGCTGAATGTTTTGGCATAGCTAGATACCAACTTAATAAAGTTAATCAATGTGTAAAGGAAATTAGACACTGGATATTTAACATCCTTCTACTCAATTCTGATTAAAAAAAAACAGCAGTACTGGTACTAAGAGCTCATGCAGCTAGTAGTAAGCTTTCAGATCACATACTAACTCTGGGTGGCCTTTCTGATTCATCATGTGGAGCAGTAAAAGACCTTAGTGTTTGTTGACTTCAGTCATTTATTTGAAGCTCATGTGGAAAATATTACTAGGATATCATTTTTATCTCAGAAATATTGCTAAGAGAAGAAATGAAATGTTTCTCCACAATGGAGGAAAAACTAGTTCATGCCTAGGTTGGATTATTGCAATGCCTGTATTGTACAGTAAATACTGTCTGGATGTTTGCATAAACAACCTCTATCGGTCATTATTAGAAAAGTACAAGACGTACAATTGTATGACACAATTATGCCCCTCCTTTCTTATCCACACTGCACTGATTTCCAATCAAGTTTCGAATTAATTATGAAATACTAATAATGACTTTTAAACCACAACATAATTTTGCACCGCAGTATGTAAACAAACTTTTGGTCCTTTTATATTCCACCAAAAAGTTCTTTGATCTAAAGGTGCAGGCTATTTTTTGTTACTTTGAACAGAGAAAGCAGAGCTTTAGTTTACAAAGACCTAGTTATAGTAGCCTTTCAATAAATGTCCAGGACTTAGTCTCATTGCTTAAGTCTAGTCTCAAATTATACAGTAATTGATAAACTGTTTAGTCAAGCTTTTTGCTTTGGTAAACAAGCAGATCTGGAGTGTTTGCAGTGATAAAGTAATTCGGTGAGCTGGGATGTTTGGTTGCTGTCGCTCCTTTACTTTCACACATTTACTCAGGTTTGTTAACGGTCGAGTGGCTGGCCTCTTTATTTACCAGGAAACCCTCATGTCCGTGTTATAATCTGGCTCTCCCTAGTTATGCTTTCATTTCTAAAGTCCCTGCTTGCACTTTATACACAATGTTAATCGGCACATGGCAATAAGCATACCTGATAATGTTAAAAGACTTAGAAACTATGAAAATGGCTTTGAACATGTTTTCTAATAGGACTATGATTGCCATAATCACTTTATCGCTGCACTTGCTATAAACAGTTTTACACATAAGTCTTCATGTGAACACATGATATTGTCAAATAGACTTTATTTCAAAACTATGATAATTTTCCTGGTTACAAAATTGCACTTTTGATTATATAGCACAGAGTTATACAAGGGAAACATTTAAAATCACAATAATAATCCGGTGTCACCCAGATAAGGATGCCACCCTTGCCACTGCCTCGCTCATACCAAACATAACGCTTTTACATAAAATACTTAAATCCAGGGTTTATATATTTATGTAAAGCTGCTTTGTGATAGTGACTATTTTTAAAAGTGTCATAGAAATAAACTTGAATTAAATTAACCCTCCATAAATGGACACAGCCTCAGAACTGGTTCCAGTTCTATGAATGTGAAAATACACCACAGGCAAATCTGCCAGAGGTACGAATCTAGGCTCCAGCATTATTTACTCTGCCTAATTTTTAAACTCCCTTTAGGTGCTTAAAATGCTCTTTACTCTTTTTCCCTTGCTGAGTAAAAGCACACGTAAATGATCCTTCTTAGACCTTTACATGCTGTTCTCTCTGTCTCTCCTAAGCACCTGGATCGTCTCCTCTCCTCCTTCTGACAGACATCCTGCTGGGTTACAAGAGACAAACAACTGTTCCTCTACATTCAGACAAATCCAATTTAGACCATGACTCCACTGGCACTCTTCTTCATTGTTTTTTTTTAAGTCTGCTCTCCAAAGGCTGACTGTAATTAATATTCTTTAAGAGAAAATTAATGTGTCACACACCTTGTAGGTGGCACCACTGATGAATTAGTGCTTCACTCTGATTGTACTTTTTTACCAGAATTTTCAAAATGATGTTAGACAAGAGGATACATTCAAGTAGAAAATAGGACAGTGTTACTTTGTTCACATCATCACACAGGCTCATTTAAAACATAGAAGTAGATTTATTTATGGACAAAATATATGTAAAATAAGTATAGAAATGGGTGGAGATTCTACTAAAGATTTGATAAATAAAATATAAAAAATATTTTAATTACATTGAGTGTGTATTTCGTAGGAGAGATATAAATGCACATTAATCTAAATTGGACTGAATAATTGTTCGCTTCACAAATCATTAAGTGGCTCATTTATTTACCTGAGTAAACTAGCTAAATGAAAGTTTTTCAATGTCCAGTAGTTTCTGGAAGTGTGTGTTTGTGTGTGTTTTTCCACAGTGTATGCTGAGTGTTTGTGCTCCCACACCTCATAAAAGTTTGTGGTTTTATGTTGTTTGTTTGTTTGTTTGTTTGTTCTTCTGATATTAATCAGAATGCATCACTGTGCCGGGTACAGTATGTCGGACATGGACTGGTCATGGCATCCTAATCACTTTCTGGGTATCAGTAAACTTTGTTTCGTTTGGCTCCTTTAGTTCTTAATGACTTGTGCGGTCGTTGTGAGCCGTCTCAGCTCTCTGTGACATTAGGTGATTGTTCTCGCTTTGGGCAGTGCTTATGCAGCTCTACCACTGTGTGAGAGGTGACCTTAATGTGGGACTCTGACCAGCAAATTCAATGTGGTTCAGCCGCAGCCTGTGTTTTTAAAAGTCTCTGCTGACTTTTTCATTATTATATTACACTGTGTGCTTTCACAAAAATCAATCAATACGATGCTTTAAATCATAAAGCAAACATGGGAATGAAAAACATGATTATACTAATTCAAGTGTCCATATATTCCAGGTATTACTAGCATATCAATAAAGGACAAAGTACTATAAGAAGAAAGAATTGCTACGTTAAACATACTTTAACAATTTTAATAAAAATCAAGCAATGTGGTGAGAAAAGGGTGGGAGCTCATTTAAGTTCCACCTAAATGAACACGAAAAAGAACCCGATGGTCAATCTGAAAGAGCTCCAGTGTTTCTCTGTGGAGAGAGGAGAACCTTCCAGAAGAACCCCCATCTCTGCAGGCCTGCATACAGTAGTAGAGTGGCCATACGGAAGTCATGACAGACACCTGGACTTTGCCAAAAAGCACCTGCAGACCATAAAAAACAATTTTGTTTTTTGTTGAAGCAACAATTACAGCCTCAAGTCTTTTTGAGTATGATCCTATACTGTACGATGTCTGGAAGGTTCTCCTCTCTTGACAGAGAACCAGTGGAGCTCTTTCAGAGTAACCATCAGGTTCTTGGTCACCTCCCTGACTAAGGCCCTTTCTCTCCCGATCGCTCACATTGGCCGCGCTCTAGGAAGAGTCCTGGTGGTTCCTAACTTCTTCCATTTATGGATGACGCAGGCCACTGAGATCATCTAGACCGTCAATGCTGCAAAGATTTTTCTGTCCCTTTCCCCAGATCTGTGCCTCGATATAATCCTGTCTCTGAAGTCTACAAACAATTCCTTGGACTTCATGGCTTGGTTTGTGCTTTGACATGCACTGGTACTGTAACTGTGGGACCTTATATAGACAGGTGTGTGTCTTTTTTTAAATAATGTCCAATCAACTGAATTTACCACAGGAGGATTTCCAGGATGCTCCTGAGATATGTACATTTTTTATGTATGTTTTTTATTTTTAATACATTTGCAAAGATTTCAAAGAAACTCATTTGACGTTGTCATTATGGGGTATTGCTTGAAGAATTTTAACAATAATGATAATTTAATCCATTTTGAAAAAGTGAAGTGCTGTTTAATACTTTCCCGATGCACTGTAAGAAAAAAAAGAAAAAATCGAAATCACAATACAGTATATTGTGCGTTACCCAGTCGCTTGCCAGATATTTGGAAACACACAATTGTCTAGAACGTCTTCATAATGGCTTTAGCATTACAGTGCATCGCTCTTAACAGGAACTATGAGATTCAAACAATGACAATGCAACTGTACGCAAAACAAACACAAGGTTTGGCCAAGGTGCCCTTCTTGAACATCTTCCTGTGGGTGAATGAACACAAATCCCTTTCTTACTATAAAAAAAATGCAACTTTATTGTAACACTAAGGGTAATAAAGCATGGTAGAAAAGCACATATGGGCTGTGATAACCAGGTGTCCACATACTTTTGGCCACATGGTGTATCTCTGAATAGTGTAATCTCACAGCTGTGCACTGATACAATTTACCATTTGGATGTAACTTCCCCATGCTTTCCGACACGAATCATCATCCACCCTTGAATTATCCAGTCTGTTCACACCAAATGCTTTGATCAAATGCAAATGCTTTGTTACTCAGTAGAACCTCTTGGCTGGTCGTCAAACAGGGCTTATGCTGTCAGCGCTATGCCTTCCTGTCCGTTTGCCAGATTGTACCAGTAATAAATAAATAAATGTCCATATACAAATAAGTTGCGGATCTTGATTGCACAGTTACAAAGGAAGGCTGTACACAGTCAAGATAATAGAAATATCCTCTCTAACGCGACTGTTTGTCATATTTGACTGTTGCCATTTCAATATTTTACAATGCATGTCAGTAAGGCTTAATCATATTTTTAAGAAGTAACTGGAGTGCACTGGGAGGAGACAGCTCTCTGCACAAGTAATGTTAGCTTCATAACAAGCCGACAGGGTGACAAACTGGCTTTAGTATTGTAAAATCCACTTGGAAACGGATCGCGCTAAATTCCCTTTTGTTTCTCTATCTCTGTCAGGGTTCAGAAAGTCCGATATTTTCCCCAATTATGGAAGACTGCAGCTTGGCCTGTGGATGGATGTTAATTTTCACAAAGTGTTTGCAGAAATTATACTGGAAGAGAACGCATTAAACTCATGAATAAAAGATGAAATGTACCCACTGGGCGGTTGCATAAAAGTCATGAACTGGGTTAAGTGGGAACCAAGGATATCCTATTTTTACTCCTTTGACTTCCTTCTCTCTTCTTATTTCACTCACACACACACACGCGCACACACACACACACACACACACACACACACACACACACACACACACATACCCCCGAGACTCGCCAGAGCTGTGTCTAAA
>JAQQZT010000038.1:11255048-11323490 GCA_030068275.1 Clarias platycephalus | reverse complement strand
GACGGGAATCGAGCCTGGCCAGGGAATCGAACCCGGACCCTGGAGGTGCAAGGCGACAGTGCTAACCACTACACCACTGCGCCGCCCGAGAGTAATATTAATGCACTTATTCTTTTCAAATGAAAATATCTTAAATGTAGTTAAAGTTATCTAGTATTTCCTATTATAGGATTATAATAAACCAAGTAAAACATTATTAAACATATTGATCGATGTAGTTTTGCTAAATTACAAAATGTTCTATGGGCTGTATAATTTTGCGTTTACTTTATGCATTTATTTCCCGAAAAATAGACAAAAAAAGAGAATCTGTCACTAGAGTAAGACAATTTAAAATATGAGAAATCAATACAAAAAAAATGGTCAATAAATGGAAATACGCTTAATAAGTCGATATTTTGGTTATTGTAGTCTTATAATAGGAAACACTAGATATGAGATTATATTAATGTTAAGACACCCTTTTCTTTTGCTGTGTAAATAAAAACAAGCTACATCAAAGAAATTTAAGGGGATTCCACAAAATCCTCTGCAATTCTAAATGCATAAAATGTTTATAATCAATGGCAAACTGATGCGTTAAAGGAGAAACGCTTGCTTACAGTAATTCACTTCAGGCCAGCTCATCACACTACTGTGTTATTGATTATTTTCCTATAAGTGCATGCCTCATTGTTTTTTTGTTGTTGTTTTTTAAAATTTCCTGTATAGGATTTTGTGCTATCTTGCTCACTATTATGCTTTCACTTCCTACACTACATTATGGATTCACCAAATGCTAAGAAAATGAATTCCACGCCTACACACAGGCAGTGGGTTCCTCAGCGGTTAAAGCTGTTTTGTTTGGGAAGTTGGAAGTTCAAATCGTGGCACTGTGTTGAACTCTTGTATAAGACCTTTTGCCTTCATCTCTTCAACCGATCTGTGAAACTCTGTCGGAAGGATGGACCAAAAAAAAAATTTGTGAAAAAAGGTGCGTTGTTGCTCTGACCAAACCAAACTATCCAAAGCAGCTCAGATTCTATGTGATGACATCATAACTTATGTTGCCGTAAACATCCATTAAACTAACACACCCCTTCTTTGTCTACGATAATTACAAAATGCTCAATCTATACAAAGCTCTTTGAGAGAAATGCTTGCTCTTTCTTATCAGCTTTCCACTTAGCAACACATTTAAACTCTATAGTTCACACAAACACACACACCAAGTGTCAGGAGTTTTGTCTTCAAAGCTTCCCTACCCTGATGCTACAGTAAGTACATACTGATAAGTGAAGGCCAATCTGAAAACTCGGAGTGAACCAAGATCTACGGTCTGTATTCAAGCCAACAGATACGGCACTTAGGGAGCCAGTGGAGCGTCATTTTCTTTATGAGTTACATAGACATGTGCACACACTCTTACGTGAACACATGAAATTACTACAGTATATTTGCCAGGAGCTTCCACGGGCATGATGGTTGCTGTAGATCACTAATAATGACCTACACCTATACCTGACTCTAATGTGGACTGAGGAATATAGAAATCTCTGTTCTGCCACATTCTTGCAGCTCGGCACATTAAGCTATTTTTGCTGGTCGTTAAAGGTTATTACTACTACTGTGTCCAAAATTCTATAACGGGCTGTATGATCAAATGGAAAAAAAAAAAACTAAATAAAAATAAATAGGACAGCAATAATAAAAATAGGACTACTTATATCTTAAAGATTGCACTTTAAGATGAAAATGCTATAGACAAAGATGTTCAAAACATTACAGGATAAAAACCAGAGAATGCCAATGATGTGATTGCACATGACATGAAGAAGTACTGCGCAGGCAGCACAGAACACAGTAATTATATATATTTATAAGCAATCACAGTCCTATTCTTCAACATCCTTCCAGGATAAAGAGAAAAATTATATACAGTTTGACGGCCACAGGTAGAAAAGACCTCCTGTAGTTTGGTGTATAGTGTATGAGAGGCGTTGAGAGCAGTTTCCTCAGCATCCTTCGTTCTAACACCTCCACTAACTTCTCAAGTTCCAGTCCCAGGACAGAACCAGCGTTCCTGATGAGCTTATTGAGTCTGTTAGCATCAGCCGCTTTCAGCCTGCTACCCCAGCACTGAGCGATAAATCATCTGGAGCATGGTTCTGCAGACGTTAAAGGATCCGAGTCTCTCAGGGCAGCTCTGCCCTTTCTAATACACAGTGTCACAGTGTTTTCAGTAGAGTGCAGCTTATTATGGATGTGGACGCCCAAGTACTTGTATTCGTCCACTTCTGTTCCATCAATGGCAACCAGGTCTCGACAAGTCCTTTGTTTCCTAAATATACACGTTAACACACTGTATATTCTTAATATTCGGTTCTATGATCATTTTGATCATTTTCCAATGATAGAAATGCAATTAAATAATTGCCTCGTACAATCCCTCGTGATTGGAATTGTAGCAAGATTACACCAAGGGAGTTGCGAATTCCCATACTTTAAAGGGAGATGTACATTCAGAGGTCCTAAAGACATTTTTCTGTCTATCAGCATATTGAATAGTTTTGCAACTCACTGTACAAAGAGCCATGCAGGCTGCTTACATTCTATTAATTGCTGTGGGCAAGTCAGCATTTTTAAAGATCAAACATTTGTAACTGTGTCATGAGTTTTGCACCAGCCCGTGTTCTTCTTTTATTTGTGTGACACACACCGTAGCATTAATGATACCCAGATTTAATGTAATTTTTTAAATAATAATCTGTCATTGCCAGAACATTTGTCATTAATTATAATGGCACATTTTGGCCCCATTTTGGCTAATAAAAGGTCTATGTACTGTACACTGATCTCTTTTATGATGCGCAATTTTAGCCTGGAGGTGCAAAACTGAGCAAAAATCAGGCAGAAATACAGTAGGAACGCTTTAGGACCTCTGAACTTTGCATTAAACAGGACAGATGTTTAAGGGTGAGCTGTTACAACCAAAACAATCAGGCACGGACAACCAATTAATATTTTACAAATAGGCAATTCACTCGAGAATATTATATGCGCAGCACTGCATGCTCTTTTACATTTCTTTTCTTTTTTTTTTTTTTTTTACGAGACTATTAACCTTTAAAGACTCTCCTAGAGGCGGAGAAGGTATATAATTAGTATATTAGACAACACACCAAACCATCCTACAATCACACAACCACAAACACACACACAATTGAGTCTGAAATTTCTATTTTAAGACTAGAGTTCCTCTACTGTATCTCTTTACATCCCCCACAATCACTCACAAACCAATTTGAGCCTTAGACTAAATCCCAGAGAATCTGAGACCTGGCACTCATTTAGAAAACACCCACTCATGTTGTCATTCTTTTTCCTGACGTTATCTATGCAAAAAAAAATTGTCATTCATGCTTGCATAGCGACTTTGTAAGAAATACCAATTTAATCTGTAAAAAATACTTTAATGAAGCAGAATGCTTAATTTCTTTGCTTGTATCTTAATCACAAGTTCTAGTATTGCACATCTGGATACAGTCAAATAGTGAAATTAAATTTCAATGAATTAAAGATTTCATTTTTATTCCACTTTGGGAAAAACAAAAACCCTGATTACCTAAGAGGAACTGCTATATATTTAATTTTAACAGCATTCAGCAAAATCAAATTTTATAAATATGACCATGAAAAGTCAAGGCAATCTTTAATCAAAGCCTTCCAGCATTTTTGCGTCCAAGTGGCCTCTTACAGTAACGTGATGGTTGCACAAAGTCTAGACAAATAGAAGTTAAGTTTAAAAAATCTACACAATTTTTTGTCGTATACTGTAATATACTGAGAGATAGGTCACCATTAGATTTTTTTTTATCATTCTGGATGTTCGGCTGCTATACAAGGAAGGTTGTTTGACTTACAAAGCCAGCCACTGTTCTGATCAAAGCTGAATAAAAGCCTGTTGTATACAGTAGCTCAGTAATAAGCAATTGCCAATAAAGAAGAATATCTTTTGAAACAAAGAATAGAAGGTTGTAAAAGCATGAGGTAAACCAGACTGAGGATGCCAATCACTCTTAAAACAACTCGTCTATAGTTTCAGCTCAGCTGGAGATTCAAAATTCTAAATTGTTTTATTGCCACACAAGCATGGGGGTGGTAATTGGGCTCTGTTCAGCATGACAATCAACAATACAACAATAAAATGCATTTATGAACATGATGCGTTTTAATGCACAGTCAGTGTGAACTCAGCCGAAGAGTATACCATATGTGCAGGAGGGTGGAGCAGCACAGATCGATTAAGCGGTAGCAAATCAAAGTGACTGAACATGACGTGGAACTAGGAGTGCAGATACAGTATAAACCTTTGCTTGTGTCAGGCTTGTGCAATTTATGAAAGTTAAACAACATAGTACTGTATATGTCAAGTCTGGTTGGAAAAGGAGTTGCATCTAATCTAATGTTATAATAAGTGCTGTGATATAGTTGAAACAACGTTGTGATGAAAAGTTACAATATCTTGGATAAAATGGCCTTCAGATAACATTGAATATATGAAATATATGAAATATATGAAAGGGTGGAGGTTCAAGCTCCAGCACTGTCAAGTTGCCACTATTGAGCCCTTTAAGCAAGACCCTTAACCCTACCTGTCCCAGGGATGCTGCGTCCTGGCTGACCGTGCACTTTGACCCCAGCCTTCTAACTGGTATATGTGAAAATAAAAATAATTTCACTGTGCAGGAAGATACATGAGAGAAATAACTGAATCATAAAAACAACCAAACATCAATATTGTCCCAATCTCAGTAATGTTGCCAAATTAACATCGGTTTGGGAACCAAAAATTCCTTCTGTGAAGCTAATAATTGGTACATATCCTGCCACCACCCTGCTGGAAAAAAAAAAATCAATCAAAGTAAATTAGAAATAAATTAGATGCAGAATGAAAATTAGTACCACAGTCTAATTTTCCCATTTATCGGTTTAGGTCACAATAACCAGTTAGTCAGTTTCATTGTCCTACTATAGATACTTTTAAGCATGGTAATGTATATGTTTATTGTATATTTCTGCTTGATATTAGGTTTTCCTATAACACAGTATGCTTATTGGGTAAAAAATATTGAACCTAGTGCAGCAGAAAAGTGGTCGACCCGACGTTCAACCTAAAGCAAGTGTGAATCCTGATGATGTCATAACCATCTGTGGTGAGTAGTACATGAGAGTAAAACTGGCTGTGCCTTCTGTAAGGCAGAACTGTCCCCTGTCAATCAGTGCCAGCTGGTGTGTAATCGGGGAGAGTTGGCTATGGATAAGGAATTGGCAAATGACCAAAGTGGGGGGCGAAAAGAGAGAAAATATGCTTATGTGAGGAGGCGTTTATGGATCCCAAGATGTTAATGTGTTAATTACGTGCGAATCTCCTGCCATGGTGAAAAACAATCTTTGACCACTTTCTCAGTTTTTTTCCCCCCTCTGCTCCACTGCACAGATGTGCTTCATTTCACAGCTACCTAACTTTTATTAGAACTGTGGCACTATCTAGTGCTATTTTGGAGTAATAAATCACTCCAACTACCTGGCAACAATCCACCTTCCGGGAGGTGTGTCCAAAAATAGCACAGGCAGCACAAAAGGTCTCAGCTGTTTCAAGCTTATAGGTTTGGGTTATTTACCGAGTATAGCAGAGACACCTGTATCTGGATGTCTATGTCCACTAATGGCTCTCGTCCACTTCTGTCATTTCCCATAACAAACTTTTCACCTCCACCACCAATAGGTTTTGTTCAGTCTACATTCGTTTTTCATCATGATATGTCTAACCTACTTCCCCAACCCCAAAAGGATGTGATGGAGAGGGTGATGGCAATAAAGCCAGTCACATGATTATCCTGGAAATTATTGCTGGCAGCTAATTCAATAGTAGCCTGAACCATTTCTTCATAAGGCAATACTTCTACAGATGAGAAATTATCACAGGAGAGGTGAAGAGGGTGTAATAGATTGGAGAGTACTGGTGCTGTATACACAGATGTCCCCTGGGCAAACAGAAATTCACTCAGCATCTATGAGAGGAGGTGTGTGTCACTATTCGGATGGGTCTGACAGCCACAGGGATGAGATATCTCATCTCATATTGAGGCATATTCCAAATTCCTGTGTAGGAGATTATAGGAGGAAATGGAAGGTGCAATCATCTTTGAGATATGTCAGTGAATAGCAATGGCTATACCTGACCATTTTCTTCCGCCTGGGGAGTCTTTGGACGTTTACATACATGGTGGAAGAACACATATAGATGAATAATTTATACTGGGCACTTAAGTGGACAGTAATGTATTATTAGTCTCTGCCACTCCCACAGTAAAGCAGAGTAATGCAGTATCATATAGACTCGAAGGTACTTGTCCATGTCTTATTAGTGAGGGTAGAGAGAGACCTAATGCAGGATGCGGAACACGGTACACGGGGGAGGATATATGCATAAAACACTAATAGCTGACGCACAAAACACTAATGAGGGTTCATTAAGGACAATTCTTTTTCCGGTAGTGGGAAAAAAAAAAAAAGAAGAAGCAAAAAAGTTCACACTCGTTTCTGATTTGGTTAGCAGACAGATAGGTATCTCCAGGATATCTCCTGGATAAGGATATCCAGATGTGTCGAAAAAAAGCCCACATTTGCTAAAAAACAAGTCCTGCAACATAAACTCTTCGAGATCTAAGGAGGAAACGAAACATCCAAAAGATGCTCTATCTCCTACTCAAAAAAAGAACAAATAGACAACAAAAAGGAGAAACAAACAAACCAAGACAGGAACCTAGTGGGAATAGAGATGGGGAAAAAAGATAGCTGAGAAAAAGACAAGGCAAACCACACAACACTGAGAGAAAGCCATAGGCTGCCTCGGCTTTGGGTAGAGAGAAAGATAAGGAGAAACAAGTGTTCTTGCTCAGTGTGTGTTTAATCGATATGTTCCTCAAGCTTCTCTCCAAAATTCCAGCCGTGGAAGGACTTTAAATTCTGATATCATTTAAGAAATGTCCACAAAATGTTCAGCTAGATAAACAGCCACAGGGCATCTGTTTGACACCAGACATGTGTAACAGCAAAACACAGTTATGGGAGCAAAGCTACTTTCATTTCTCTACAGTATATAATTTCCTGCTACATTATTGCACTAATCCCAGTGTTTCACTAGTGCTTGGATACCATCAAGGTAGAAGGTTTTCTCAGTGTGCCCGGAAACACTGACCTCCCAGGAACATCTGGAAATTGCTGGGAGAGAGGTCAGAGGGATGTACTGTATGGGCGATGTCTCAATAACTTCAATAACCATTCACCAAAAAATGTCATTAAAAGTCCCAGTTTGACTTGAACACCCCTTGTACTTTCATGCGCACATGATCAGATATGAAGATCGTTGGACAAATGAGTGCCATGTTCTTCAACATGAATGTGCTGTGATGCATTTATAACAACCTCAATAACTTCCTGGTTAGGGTTGCAGTTAATTTAAGATACTGTTTAAGTTTGGTGCATTTTGAAATAAACTAAATTATTATTAAATATACATTATTTATCAATTAAAATCAGCTGAATGCACTAGTAACATCACAAGCAAGTGTAATCAAAAATAATAACTGAGCTGAGCGAGAGAAACACACACACAAACACACTCACACACACAGCCATCCTTTAGACATCTGTATTTGAGACCAACTGGGAACTCTAATTATGAAGATGAAGTTAAGGAACTTAGAGTTCTCAGTCTAGCGACATGGGGCTTCTGGTTTTAAGTCATTCTCACTTCAGGCTCCCAAAAACAGACCTACAGTAGAAATGAATATATGGAGTATTAAACAGACACGGATATACTGTAGTGCCTTGTTTTGTTTAGTCGGTTCATGTTTCATGGGCGATTTAATGCTGAAACAGGTAGCTTGTCATGATCTGCACTGGGTTCAGGAAATATCAGTTACTCCAGCTCCTTCGCTATTAATACATAACCATCCTGCTGATCTGAATGAGAAAGAGCGAGAGAGGGGGGGGATTGACCACAGACACGAAGGGTCATGTATTTGTGAGAATAAGGCATGTGATACTGTGGCATATGTTCTCTGCAGTTTAAATATAGAAGACGGGCTTGGTGACGGGGTATAGATAAACTGGACGCTGCTGTTTTAAGAATAATCCGAATAAAAAAAGCTTTTTTTTTGTATCTTAGACTTTACTCAAGAGGCAGAGGAAGGATTGTTTGAAAAGGGCACATTGTTAGCAGCATATCCCAGCAGAGCTAAAATTCAAAAAGGCACAAAGCGGTCCCCTATTGCTGGCACTACAGGTAAGCTCTCTCTTTATATGTAAATACATATTACTCCAGAGGGTTCTGGGAAGTTATATGTTTAGACAAGTGAAGCACTCTTATTCTCCGAAAGAGGCTAACTATACTGGACACATGCCGAAAGAGGTTTCATGCAGTATATACACCACTGTATATGACAAGCCCCCTGCATCTCTCATGCAGGGAAATATCCTGTTCATTTCAGTCCATTTATCTGCCACTCGTTATAAGTGTGTGCTTTCTTCAATAAGCAGTGAAGGCATTTTGCTACGGCACATTTTTAACGGCCAGTACTTAACTCTGAGGCTCAGCGTGAATCGGCCAGTGTCTTTTATGTTTTGACATACGACTGCTAAAAGTAGCGAGCTTTTATGCTACAGGGGATCCGTGTCACCCTGAGCCGTGTCCTCATAACTTATCGTCATGCATACTTTGTCTCACTACTTCCTTGTCTCGTGATATGGAGATGAAACTTCCTGTTGCATGTTCTCACACCGTAATCCAAGTCTCTTGATTCCCATTCCACTGCTGAAAGCAGGAGTACATATTATTGCAGCTGCTGATGAGGCCATATGTTCTGCTTTTGCTGATTGAGTTACGCTCTTCTGTGCTGGACGCCGGTACGGAATGTATGGTGTTTATGAGATGAAGGGATTTGGCAGAGAGTCAGATTCTGAGGAAATGCCAAACCTCAAACACTCTATTGTATAGCACACTGAGAGATAGGAAGGAAATTTTATATACCTGTTAAGCCATCCTCTATTATTAGGAAAGTCACCCTGGCTTGGAAGAATTCATGGTCAATGATTAATAAAAAATTATGATGAAAAAGGGCTTGTAATGTATTTATTTTGTCCATGGCATATACTGTACTTTAATGGACCTTCCCCATGCAAGAAACAGGGTGTGCTGGGTGTGATGCAAAAAAATACATAAAAAAAAAAAAAAATCATCTATCTGAACATCACCTTGATATTCTGTTGGTATAGTTCATTTGAAAACGTTCTTTGATCTTAATAAACGCAACACATCGCAGACCTTCTTCAGAGCTTCCACAGCCTTGGTGGCTTTTGTCAACATTTATTACTATGACAAGAAAGGCTGCACGAAGCATGCACGTCCCCAAAGACTGGACTGTCTCCATATGTTATCTGCAGGCAGACTCCAAATAAATTAGTCCCCGCTGAGAGCACAGCCATGGGGAATCCGATACAGATTCAGTATAAATGTTACCTAAATAAGGACACACTTTACAAATATTGCTTTTCCTACCTCTTGATGAGATTCCGCTCGGGCCAAAACAACCTAATTAAAAAGATCATTAAATTTATAGCATAAAACTTGATGTACAGTTCATGGTGCATTAAAAAAAGAAGGAAAACAAAACCCTGGTGATATTCTGTATACTCAGCAATACCGTGGTAAGTACCAAGGATACTCATTGGCTAAATGGTCAAAGGAACATGTGGGTTAAAGTGGTACTAAATTATTCAAGAGACATATTTTTCAATGCTTGTAAAAGAAAATAGGACTTGAGTCTCTTGGGGATGCATGGGTCCTGGTAGACGATTATGACAATTCTACTGGCCCACTGTATGCATCACAAGATCTTAAAGGGATTGTGGTTGTTGTGGTGTTTTCTAAGAATGGTTCAGAGTTTTACACAAAGTTGTTTTAACAGATGCACAATAAGTATAATGATAGCCAATCATATATATCTTTCCATGTACTGACACCTGAATGCATGGAAATATTCACTGTCCATTTCAGAACAGACAAATTATTGGGCTGTATCAAGCAAAGGAAACAAATCAAATAATAACTAAATGTTTTGTCACATGTACATGTACAGTACCTTACAGCACAGTGACATTAGTTTTTTTCAACACATATCCTAGTTAGAAACCTGGTGTCAGAGTTCAGGGTCAGCCAGGATACAGCACCCCTGGAACAGACAGAGCTTGAACCCATGACCTTCGGATCAGTAACCTAGTCAACCACAGCCTTAACTGACTGACCCACCACTGCCCTGATTGAGAACTTTGTGGACGAAATGTGGTCAGGAAAAAAATAAATCATAAAGGGAGAGCACTTAAACACTTAAGTGTGCATGGTAACAAAATCAACAGTAAAAACCATACTGTAGCTATGCTTAATAGTGAAAGTAGGAGCATTTCCATATGCACACAATGTGATGAAAATTTACAGAATTGGGAAAAAAGGACTCTGATTTGCTAGGGAGCGAAGACTGGACTTTGGAGCAATGGAAAAAAGTTCAATGAGTTCAATGAGCGTCAATCTAAACTGATGAGTTGGTCAGGTCTAGGCTCAGCAGTGTTATGTGGCAGTACAATGATGTCAGCTGATGACCTAAATGTACTGAATGACCAGGTTATCACATCAATGAGGTAAATAAAATCTTTTAAGCATATTACAGGATTTACTAACTACAGTGAAACTAACAGTATGTGGTTTCAGGAGTATCAAATATGAGTGTAACCCTGCCAATGCAACTTGGGAGTTTAAGGCATGCAAATACTATTATAGGCATAAACAAAATATGTTGTTCTAAGCTCCTTAGTGGTACAACAGAGAAGTTTTCACCATATTATTGGGAGATCAAAAGTTCGAACTAGTCACGCTCTCTGTGTTGGAACAATGACATACTCCTGTCAATCATAGTGGCGCTGGCCAATCATAGCAGTCTTGTGTCCTTGTGAGCTCATGTATGTGAAAGAAGGCAGATAGCGCTTTCCTCCACTGTGGAAATAACATGTTTTCTTGCAAGTTGGCTGGCAACATTTATCTAGAAAGAAGCATGGTAGCTGGTAGCTATTGTATGCTGAGGGGAAATCTACAGTAGCTGGTTAGTAGGAATTCGTAAGTGAAAAAATAATATAGGGTTAGTTGGGGGTCGACCAGAATTTGTTATATTGTTCAAGACTTTACTTAAACACTAGAATCTCTGAAGATGACTAATTTACAATAAACTGTGTAGGTAAACATGCTTAAGCAGAATCCTCATCCCCTAAACTCTAGAATACACTAGAGAAACGCAGAACTGAAATAGTCACATAAGACATTCACTGAAAGGAGCTTAAAATCTGCTTGCAGATATTCTTATCTTCTCTCCTCCAGATTTGGTAGCACTCTAAAGAACATTCCCCCTCAAAGGACGCCGCCTCGGGTTACGACTTTCTGTGCGCGCCGCCCTCTTGTCAGCTACACAGTTTCAGCAGCCCAGGAGATTTGGTAATGGGGTGTAAAGGAAGCTCATTGGGTGTGCTTAGAAAAGCACAGAATACTTTGAATGGCTTCAAAATCTTCCATCACACATACAGTATAGGCAAAAGTTTGAGGTTGCCAATTAGTCCAACAATCCCAACCACACTGCCTCCCGTTGCACGCGCCCTTCCCTGCAGCCTCTTTGGTTACAGCCTTTGCCCAGCTGTCCACAGATATTTCTGGGAAATGGCATCCTAAATTACCAACGACACAATTATCCAAGCTTATGGTGCATGTTAAGGTCCTTTCTAACGCACAATTTGACCCTTCTTGAAAAAATGTGTCACTATGTGTTGATGTTTCATTTTATGTTACCTATTTAAAATGTTATTATGACAGACGGAGAGATTATCATAAATGTGAAAAAGTTTTGTCTTTTATGTTGTATAGAACAGGATCTAAAAATTGTAATCCAAACTTCAGCTTCAGTATATGCTAATGATAGACCCGGTCTTTATCCACTTTACATAGAAAAATACATACTACAACACAGACTCTAAAGCATCATAAAGTAATTAGAAAGACCATCTCTTACAAGATACCCTAGGATAGACTGGCACATCATATTCCTACCTCAGAGTGTAGGCTCCACATTCACTGTGTCCCCGATGAGGATAAAGTGATTACTAAAAATGAATGAATAAATTATTGATCAAAGCTGACAGAAACTTAACAGACCTTAACAGACCTAACTAAACATTACATCAGGGTAAATAAAATGCAATCTGCATTCATGATAATTTTCCAAACTGTTTGTTTTTCAATAAAGTTAATGAAGTACATTTGTATATATAACTATTAAAATAATCATAAATCTAAAAATGGGAGTCAGCAACATTCTGCTTACAACAAGACTCTTAATCCTCAAGGCTGTGTACATTTGTCGTCTGTTAATCAACAGCGCAGTGTCGCCTTTACTGCAACATCATTAAATCGATATGGTGCTTGCACATAGAGCAAATTTCATCTACGCTTAATCAAAGTCAGTCCCTAGGTGGGAATGCATCATTAATGTTTTAAGGAAAATTGCTTCCTTATACACACTCATCGAGAGCAATATCTCGAAAAACTTTTTTGAGACAGGTCTGCTGCTTGCTGGCTCGTTATACATAACAATGAACATGACTGATAAATGTACCGACCTGATATCGCATCTCAAATGAATGGAACATCATGAATGCAGAATGTAGGAAAAATTCAAGACTCACTTTGCCTTGTGAGTTTTGGAAAAAGCCCTAAGGAAAACATAAAAAGCTACCAGGAATGTCCATATTAGTGGCCTGGGAGATGCCTGAGGGGGAAAAAAGTAAATTGCATGACATTTATTGGCACTCTAGAAACAATGGTGAGAGATGCACAATATCAGTTGTCAGTTTAAATAAGCAATACAGTACATGCAGACAACAAGCAGAAAATGAGCCGGACTACCCAGGACTACAAGTCAGCTCTGCTGGGACGTGTACTGGCTTGTCATAGGAAGGTTTTCAAACAATCTTCACGTACATACAGTAATAAGCAATGTTGCTAGTTACCATATATACTTTATTTCTTCATAATAAATCTTCATGCAACTTTATGCAGCATATGTTCGTATGTAATTTCCACATCGTTAATGTGTGTGTTTTGTCTAAATTTTGCAATATCACCTACACACATCTGTTACTCGAGCATTTGTGCTTTCAGTTTGGTCTTCACTATGAAAAAGTCCTGATATTGACTCAAAGCCATAGACAACAGCTTGTTTAATGTGATTTTTTTCACACATAACTCAATTAGATAATGTGCGTTATCCGAAGCACCTTCCGACGGATCAGCCCATAAACACATAAAATTCACTCTTCTGTGAAGTGCAGGCGCTAACTGCTCATTTTATGTATGGTTTTATTGATTTTAATTGCATCTCGGAATGAAATGAAAAGAAATATTGCCGTCTTATATTGTAAAGGACAAAGAAGGTGAGATGCTGATGGAGGGTACATGAGGCTGGCTAGTGGTACTCTGTTTACGAAGCTGCAGATGAGAAGCTGTTCAAAAACAGGACTTCACATATTCAGATAATCAAAGACTCAATAGGTCCCAGATAATTAAAGAAGAGAGGCTTCTTCATGATGATGATGATGATGATTATTATTATACATTTTTCTTTATGTATTTAACTGACAACAATGTTGAGTATTACAGCACATTAAACCAAATTAATATGTAAACATAAAGATAAACTAAATTAATTTTAAATGAGAAAAATTTACACAGTTTAATCCATTTTACACATTTATATTTTCAACACTTGAAATACCATGGTGTTCAAGACTGTATAATATTTAGAAGGTCACAAACAAACACAGATTATTTTATTTAAGACAGTCAAATTTTGCTAAATGTGCTAGATTAAAACGAATATAATACGGATATATTATGGTCGTAATTCTAATTTAAACAATGAAGTTCTGTGGTGTTTTTTAAGAAGCATTGTCGGGTCATACAAGTATTAGTTAGATAAAAAAAAAATATTTTATATATATATTCTGGATACTTGCAGGGTAAACATTTTTTAAAGGTTTTATTTACAGCATAGGCAAAGTCAATTTTACACAAACACGGCTAAAATGGCACGCCAAGGATTTACAGACAAATCAGATCTAAGTTTGTTGACTCCTTATGCTCTGGAAATGTCATGGTGTCATGGTCAGAAATGGAAAATACTCATGAAAGTTTTATTCTGGCTCTTCAAACTTGATTGAAATTCAGTTAAATCAAAATCGTGTCAATGATCCTAGTCTTTGGATGTTTAAAAACTGTCAGTGGAAGACATTTTTTCCCAGGAGGACCTGTTTATAGTGTCGGCCATAATCATTATTTAATCTAATTGGACTTGCATTTCTATTTTAAGCATCATCGTTACAGGGTAATTAAAAGTCAGATCAGACAGACAGTTGTCGAATCCTTAAGCTCCAGAAATGACAGAAATTCTTCGGAAAAGAAAAGAATGAACCATCGCATATGGGTCCGTCAGGCTTGATGGGAACCCAGTCCAATCTAATCACATCAGTTGTGGTTGGCGCCTGAAAGAGATGGTGTATAGATCCTGTCAGTGACTGTCACTGGATAGCTCTTTTGTAGGATTGGTCCCTAAAGACCCTGGATAAGGAGCAGACTGAATACACAGCCCTTTTAACAACTCAAGTAAAAAGCATCAGGGTCTCACACGATCACCATTAAGTCTACTTGGACAAAAAATGACCCTCTGGCCATCATCATCATCAGAGATAAGGTGCAGAGGTGCCCTGCTGTTAGAGTGTAATTAAAGACTCTGCTCTCATTAATTCAATGGTAAAAGGCTAACTCAGACAAGACACTTAGTCATATGAAGGTCAGAAGATACACAGAAACCCTGAAACACAGTCGCTGCTTTTCCTGGATATCTTTTTTGGATAATAAAGGAAAGTGCTGAGCACTGAATGCTAAGCTGCTGTTCAAAGAATCCATGGGTAAGATGCAGATTTGCATCGATTTTGTCTGGCAAGAGGAAGCTGAGCGGCACAATGCATGCCACTCTACACTGCTACACATTTAGAAGACGCTCAGGGGGAAAGTTCCAGGAGTTGTAGTACTCTTTGTAAAAATGACAAATGACATCAATATTAAGAGAACACATATAATCCGTAAAATTTGATATTTTCTTTTTTATTTTAGGACATTTAAAAAAAAAACTTTTAAAAGTATTTTTTCCCCATTTCTCCACATACTGATACAAATTGATCAGCCGTCCCTCGAAATACATTTGGAAATGGTTCTTGGAGCGCTGCTCCATTTAGCACAATTTTTAAAGTACCTTTACATTTTTTTTTTTCACGTCTGCACATGTGGAATGCTTTCTTCAGATCAGCCCACTGAAAGATCCATCAAGTTTTAATCTTCTGCCAGAGACAACCAGCTACAATATCCTGGTGCCATGTCAATAAAAATACTCTCAATCTTTACAAGAGCATCTGGACCAGTCGATGATAAACAGCTTCAGAAGCAATGATCTACAGTCATATTTTATACTAGCTATTGGGCTTTTTTTCCTTGTATACATCCGTCTCTTTAAAAAAAAAAAAAAAAAAGTAGTTGCAAAAAGGCTTGTGTCTGAGTTTAAAGCACTGCGTTCACGAAAGGCTTGTTTTGTAGAGCCCTCCAAAGCAGCTTGTTATAGAGACCAGTCTAATAGTGGATTCTTTTTATCTGACAAACTGTGCAGTGGTGAATCTGAACCACTGTTTTGTTGCGTATCTCATCGCTCACCTCACGCTACATGGATACCGTAGAGTTTGCTGAGTTTTTAACTACTTCAGCCTGGTTAAACATTTTTATTATGGACCTGAGTGTCTATAATAGTAATGTTAATGATTTTTTTTCCCCATTTATTGAACTTTGCACATCAGCAAATATTTGACTGTTCTATGGAACTGTGGAAAAGTCAAGAGTCACCCCTTATTTCTTTATATTTTGCTTTCAATGACCCAGACTTTCTTGTATTTTTTAAATCTAGACTTGAGGAATAGTTCTCTTAGTCTTCCTCGGGGCCCTTTAAATTTTTTTAGTTCAGTATCTGACCATATTGAGAGGAATGTTTTTTCATAGGTTGACTCCTATGAATCATTAATTTGTGCCCAGCACTGTATGTTGATATCTTTTGTTTTCACTAGGTGAGTTTGGAACCAATTACTCCATGCAGCAGATGAAAACGTACATGCATTGGTGAAATCAAGGAGAAATTTTTAAGACTGAGAGCAATTTTAAATGCAATGTCAGGAATCAGGGAAGGCAAGGCCACAGGTGCAGGCTCCACTTTCGTAGTCATTGTGACAAACTAAAATAAACAGGAACAAGAATAAGACTTGAATACTAACATGAACTGTGATCACCAACAATAACCTGGGGAAAAAAGCCATAAATGCCTAAAAAAACTGAGCAGAAACGGGATAAGCACACCTGGAAAACAGGAACTTAAATCAATACACAAAGCAATGACAAACTCAAAACAGGTGACACACAGATACTAATGGTGGTTGTAGTCTAGTGCCTTGGTGGCACTTTCCTGGCATTTCAGCCTAATCTGCATGTCTATGGAAACCAGAGTTCCCAGAGGAAACCCATCAAGCACAGGGAGAACATGCAAACTCCATGCACACAGAGGCGGGAATTAAACCTGGCCGGGAATCGAACCCGGACCCTGAAGGTGCATGGCGACAGTGCTAACCACTACGCCGCCTGTTTAAAATATAAACTGATCATTTTTTAAGGATACCAATAAATATTGAGCAAAACATATAAGTATTTTGTTTAAACATATAAACAAAATTTTGCACCAAAAACAAAATAAGAGAAATTGAACCATATTATGTGCTTAGATGCATCAGTTGCACAGAGCTCTAAAATATTCATTGAATGTTTAATGAAAATATTATGTACTATATCCTCATCCACATCTGCATATTTTCACTAAATGTTTAATGAAACTATTTTGTACTACATTACCAAAATAAAACTCTTTTGGTATAATACTGAGCATATAATACAGCAAGTCTTCGCATTACTTCAATTAGATCAAGTTAAATCACATGCGTACTGTACATGTGTGTGCAGCCTGCATCCCAGGATGTCTGGAAGCAAGCGTAATACAGTAGCAGTGGCGATGGAGATGGTACTGCTATGAAGTTCCGAGCTCCAAAAAGGATGGAGACAATTTGGACGTACATTGGACTTACAAACAAATTGGACTTACAAACGAGCTCACAGAACGGAACTCATTTACATGTTGGGGACTTAATCTATAACAGTAATGTGCATCCATGATTGAATCGTGTAGTAAACAGTAGCACTTAAATCCAGACACTATTCCCACTATAACTGTAAACATTTGTAAAAGTCATGGAAGACATCGAGCTATTGCCTGACACACTAATACTGTAGTTTCAAAACTAGTGTCAGAAATATGTATAATATTGATATAGGCATTTGAACGTATTCGTGCAGCAAGGTGATCTAATGGAGCACGAGTCATTCCACTGCACAAAGCCTCTGGGAGAGAAACATATCTCAACAAAACCCACGTGGTAATGAGGTCTGCTGCAGGGTTATAGAGACACGCTAAGCAGACAAAGAGCATAGAATCGGAGGTTCATGAAATAGTGACCCCTACAGAAACACAGAAATGAAATTTACAGCAGGAGAGTTACTCAGGAACTTCATAAAGTAAGACCACTACACTGTAGTCACAATAAGGATTTAAAGAAATGTATATATATTAATCTGATATTCACTTTTGTGCAGCACGAGCTGTTTTCACAAAGCAGCTTTACAAGACATAGATTTAGATCTTTAATATTCAAGTCAGAACTGACAATCAGGAAAAGAAAAAAAAACCCAGAGAAGAACCAGATTTAGAAGGAAATCCTATGTGACAGTCTCACCTGATGATATCACTCCACACCGCCACCTGAATGCTAACTAAATTTCAGGTTACCTAGGTCACCAGTGGTCTATTCTTACCTACTTGACTATTCGCAATTGAATTTTAAATTGGAATTTCTGGATTGTTTATCATGTAAAGAGATTAACTTTCCCCTTGAATTAGTTCTCAAATCTCCCCTTTTGGATTAGTTCTTTTTACTTTTTACCTGGCTGCTTTTTTTTCTTTCTCTCTTCTGGATTCACATTCTGTTAAATAAACCCAGCACTTGGACTGTACACTCTGTTTGTGTGAATATGACACCTATTCCTTCAAGGTGACACACCACCAGGATAAAGAGATTATAAACTGGAGGTGAGATGATGATACTTTTGGACCCTTATCTACACTGCTTGGCCAAAAAAAATGTCACAATAATATTTCACTAGACCGTCTTTAGCTTTGATTACAGTGCACATTACCCATGGCAACCTTGCATTGTTTCAGCAAACTTATCACAAAAGATTGAGACTTCTGTATGTGGTGGCCAATTCATACATAAAAACGCTTCCTCATGCTCTCAGATCCACTCTTTCACAAATTGCGCCCAATGAATCTTGGCATTGTCTACCTGAATTATGCCATCAACAAAGAAACTAATCCACAGATGGGATATCCTGGTCATTCGGTACACCCCGGTCATCAGCTGAATTCATTTTTATTGCCATCTAATGTTACTGATCCTAGACCTGAACAGCTGAAGAACCCCAGATGGCCTGTACGATGGCTGCTATACATGATGAGTGCATCGCTTCATCCGTTTCTCTTCTTACCCTGACACAGCCATCGTTCTGTAATAGGGTCAACCTGGACTCATCAGACCACATGACCTTTTTCCATCTCTCCAAAGTCCAATCTTTATGCTTCATAGAAAACTGAAGGTCTTTTCCTGATTAGCCTAGCTAACTCTTATGGCCACACAGCTGTTTAGTCCCAAACCTTTGAGCTCTGGTTACACTGAGCGTGTGGAAACGATCTTACTCTATTGAACATAGCTGGGATTTCTACTTTCAATTTTTACATTGCAACTTCATCAGACGTTAAGTAATCTCCTATCATGGTCATTCATGACCATGACCACATGTCTTCCATGAAGTTGACAGTTCAGCACCACTGTATCCTTCCAGGTTTTTACAATTTCAGCGGTCTCCTTAGTTGTTTTCTTTGCTTGATTCTGTAAGATCCACACTATAAGATCTTTTCTATAACCACAAGATGTATCTTGTGTAAGAAATGAGAAGCTACTTACTAGTGTTAAAATAATTGTTGCTAGCTGAAACATTTAAATTGCAATTTCATTTTCAAATGCTACTTGCATTTACTGCCAAGAGTGCAAAGGAAGAATGAACAACTTCATCATCTTTCTCATCATCTAACATTCCCGTTCCCTTCCGCCTAGCAGTCGTGCCAAATGTCAGTGTGATGCTGCTTATGGCAAGAGTAGCCTAGTGATATTTTGTTATAATGTTAAATCTCCTACAGCGTAGTGCATTAGAGAACATGTCCTCTTGTGAGTGTTACAGAGTGTGAGGACAGAATGAGAGGGAGCGTTAGTGGTAAAGAGATTGCTCGCAGAGAAGCCCTGTAGCAAAAACAGCAGTGCTGATGTTAAGAAAAAAAAACTTTAGTCTACCAAGACAGTGATGCGACAGCTACGCCACCTCTTTCCCACCATAACAGTCTGAGATTGTCACTTTACTTTCTGCACTTTTTTCCTTATTCCCACCATTAAAAAAGATGTCAGTAGCGGGATTAAAACAATGGGGTTCTAATATTTAGTTGCCTGTGAACTGAATCTTGTGCAATCCCAAAAACAAGCACTTATGTTTATGAATAAAAATTAGCCAATGACTGCAACCATCAAAGGATATAAAAAAAATAAATAAAATAAAAATGCAGACTCTAAGCAGCATGCTTTTAGAGCACAGGTCATGCTAAAGTCATGATATTCTCTGATTCAGAATGTCAAAAGGAAAAAACATTGCTTTTGATCTTATATGGGAATCAGAACAACGACGAGAGTGACGGGTATGCGTTCTGATGATGTTTTAGCGGAAAAATGAGAAGTCAGCTAAGAGTACCAAACACCGCAGAAATATTTCATTCAACAGACATCACAGCGGCTAAAAGTCTAGAGAAACAGAGAGTTCAGTCTGCCGCCACTTAAGAACTCATTATTGACCCCATTTATAATGGAAAGTAATTAAACAAATCTAGTTGTTAGAGGAAGTCTATTTGTGACCAGCTCCAAAGATTCAAAGCATATTATTTTCTTTTCTACACTGCTGTAAAAAGTTTTCAGATTTTCTCAGCTTTCTGGTGATACTAATATGACAGAAGCCCTTAATTACATTTTTTTTTTTTTGTTGCATTGCTGCAGCATTATTTATCCTTAACACCCCCTTATTGCAAAATGTTCCATCATTGATATACAATCCCCAGCTACACTAATGCACTTACAGTATCCAACCATTCCACTAGTTCTCGGATATCATCAATGCTTTCTCAGTATGCCTGCTGGCCTCCCAGGAATTCCTTTGATGGCCCAAATTTTGGGAAAATGCTTGGAGTGAGGTTAAAAACTGTACAATAATGGCAATAACTTCCAGCTGAGTTCCTGTAATGTGCAAGTGTTGTTCATGAATGATTGTGTGTACCGTTCCCACAGACAGATGCATCTCTTATGCAAGTTGGTGACAAATTATCTGTTGATTTCCGAGGATCAGGCGTTGAATGTTTATGGAAAAGACTGCAGCGGACCCTGAGCCACCTCAGCCGGGATCATCATTCAGGGACATTTGGCCTTCTTCGAAATATTTACACCATTTAAATGTTTTACTGCGGCTAAGAGTCTCGTCACTGTACTGCGGCTAAGAAGTCTTCTGTAAATACTAATCGCTTTTTTATGCCTTTTCGAAATTTCCAGTCCCAGGTTCACTTGAACGCTCCTCGTACAGTATGTTTAGCTTTACGAGCTTCCCTAATAAAGTGCCAGGTGAATGCATATGTGCGGCAATACAAAGCTGACGCCAGTTCAGGAAGTGAATCTCTGTTATTGACTGAGAGATCACAATGAAGTGGGTGCTGTTCAGCCGATTGTTCTGTAAATTGCAGGATACAAAGGATAATTCTTGTAATAAAAAGACACGGACAGGGGTAGGGAGACTTAATGTGTGGCCTACTAGCTTCCGTAACAAAAGGCAGCTTTTATTTCAAGGGAGCAAAGACATCATCCGAGGCTGAAAAGCTCCGATCTCAATGTCTCAATTTTTACAAAGTTCAGACAGACTGAGAAACCATTAACACTTTTGAAGATCGAGGAACTGAGTGAGTTCAAATCAGGGATTCCACACCAACTCAAAATAACAGAGCGTATCACATTTGCTCGGTCAGCTGACAGGTTAGACGCGTCACATGGCAGGAGGAATCGGTGCCATAAGTGCTAAGCAGAATGAACCGTGCTCTAGATCGGCAGTAAACGCTTTTAATCTGAGCTGAAGCGGTGCAGCTTAGCCTATACTAATCCCTGAAAGAAAGAGGAGCCAGATGGCTGGCAACAACTGCTGCAAAAGCTGCAAAGCAGTGCTGCGAGAATCCTGCAGCTCCTGACGTTGTTTACCTTGTAACTCGTCTTACACTGGTAAGTCCTGGTGAGCGCCAGCACCTGGCATCGCGGTTCTAAAGAACTGCGCCCTGCAGGGGATGATGTGTCAGAACTAAACACTCGGCTGCAGTAGAACCTTGTGATTCCTGGAGTGCCGCAGCCAGGGAAAGACTGTCCCAGGGGTGTCAGGATACAGTAACGCACTGATCTCTTAACGCTCACTAAGCTCGTCCTGTACCTACACAGTCTCCGTCTGCTTCGAAGTGACTCTGGCGAGGAGCATAAGGCTTCTCTTAACCTGAACAGCCTTTAAACTTAAGCACAGTTAAAGTTAGGTAATCATTAGCACCAAGACCAGCACTTCTCAGCAGGACGGACAGCCCGGGGAAGCTGAAAATCTGTCTGATTATATACGATTTTTCCACAAATGAACATGTAAACATGCAAGGGTCAAACACAAACAAGGAGCTCAGTGGGATTCAACTAGTTACAGCTAGTTACTGTTTCCTGGTGTATAATGGAAGATATAAAGACAATGTGAGACACAGCACCCCCTTCTCTGCAGGGATGGATAAATCTTGAACTTGAACTTCCGAAAAAGACAGATTCAGCGTCCAGGCTTTTAGTCGATGTACAGTACATATAGCATATTGTTATGTACTGTATAGTACGGTGTATAGTAAAACATCTTGAGGCACCCATCATTTCTTAATATTCTGCTTCTAAAGAGCCAGATTTTCAGTTGTTTTTTATGTACAGTAGTCTTGAGGAATAGTTTCCCAGACTTTTTCGTCTTTTATTTCCAGTCCAGCCCAGAGGAATTATTTTGTTTATTAAGGCACACAATGACGTACATTATGAATCACTCAAGCATAAAACCAGTGTGAAACAGCTGCAGACGATGACAGGCGATCTGGACGGTGATTACAGTAGTATACTGGTGATGCTGGAGACGGAGTGGTTGGAACAGACGAGAGGGGAAATGAGGTCGCTGCTGAGGGTGTTACATAAATCAACAATTTTTTTATTGTATCTTCAGACTTTGCCGCCTGTTATTGTTGAGGTAAAATATTTGTTCGCATTTCTTGAATTTAATCTGCATAATTTAATTACCTTTAATATAGAGAAATGAGGAGTGGCTCAAGCCTTTTGCACAGTAATGCATATTTAAACTTAATGATGCTTCTAACAAGGATATTGTTAGAAGCTCAGTCTCACAGGACGCGAGTGCAGTTAAGAGTTTTATTATAACACAACACAAGGAACGTGTTATCCAAACAGGCAAGGGTAACCACAAATCAAATCTTTGAAAACGGGCACGACGAGCATAAACGAGATCAAAACAGAAACTGAACTAAAGAACAGAAAAGTTTTCAAGGCTTGGTAAGTACACTGGAACTACTCATTAAACTTTTTATACTAGTCAAAAATAATTAGTGTGCTCAGAAGGTCTTTTTTTTTTTTTTTTTAAACGAGACCACGCAAATGGAATGAAATAAAGTTTGTCATAAAGCTTGTACACCTTGCACAAAGAGAAATAAAGTTACCAGTCAGACTTGTGTAATATTCTGTGATGCCAGAACGGAGTCCAACATGTCATAGCCGAAACCTTAATCAACAAATGATATATTTATGTAAAGCCTGCAAAAACCATGATGTGCAACTTTAGGACATTTTTTTTTTTTAATTAAGATAATAATCATCAAGTCTGCATTATTGCTTATTGATACATAGCTAACTCTGGCTCGCCATCTCGCTAGATACCACTTTCTAGTCTAGGAAATTAGGCAGCCCACGCATATCGCTGTGCGCGCTGAAGATTGGACTTAAACGGTGAGCTAGCTAATGAATTTATGATTTGTCCAACCCTGCTCTGTCTCTCTTGTTTTACTCTAAAGTGAGTTAAAGCTGTGTTTAATGATGAGACTCCCTGAGGGAGGGTTACTGAGGTATACGCCTCCCGCAGACAGTGGCAGAATAATAATGATATAATCGGTGGGGACCACACACACACACACGCACACACACACATTTTATTTCAAGGTTGTCAAACTCAGTTTCTGTCTGTGCCACACTGCCATTTTTGAGTGCCTTCAATGGACCATAAACTGTACGGACAATTAATTTCTTAACTTCATATTAGTGTGGCTTTAAAAGCAAAATGTTGGACATTTAAAAAAAAAAAAAAAGACTGATAAAATTTTTAAGTACTATTAGGCAAAAAAAAAAAAAAAAGAAAGAAAGAGGGAAAAACCCTTTATTGGGCTAAATGATGCATTTATCAACTGAGCAAATATGCTCACAATCAATAAAGTTTTCTGTTTCGCTCGCAATTCTGCATCTTAACATATTGCGCATTGCTGTTGTTGAGAAATCTTGGGCCGTTTCTTTCAATTTCCAAATTTAGGTTGTTTCTTATCACAAGTCAGGGTAATATGATTGGCTTTGTGTCGTAAAGACTTTCGCAGTTTCACAGAGATCACACCGGTTAAAATAATCGTGTCCTCGATCTCACTTCTGAACACTTCTGAAAAAAGGAGTCTTCTCTGAACATTCACTTTTCTTTTCTTTTTTTCCAGCAAATCTGATATCCTCGCTGCAACAAGTCTATCTAGATTTTTTTTAAGTTAAAAAAAAAAAAAAAAACACACAATAGAGGGTAGCATGGTTATGCAGTGTGTTGTTTAAAAAAAACAAAAACCTGATGTTCTCTCTGTATAGACGTGGGATTCTTCTAGGCTACTTATTTCCTCCCACCTCCACATGCCACTATGTATCACACATTATCTCTCTCTCTCTCTCTCTCTCTCTCTCCAGAAAGTACAATTCAAGCTACTGCAAAGTCAAATTCATTTTTTTTGGATAAAAAAATATATATAATAATAAAAACATTCCACCCAATGTTAATTGTTGTATCGAGGTTTTCAGAACTGCCCAGGCAGGATTTTGTCAATTTGATCTGGCAACCCTGGATTACATATTGTGCAGTTTGAAGTAAAATCTTGAAAGAATGGCAAATATTGCATGTACTGTATACGGTTAAACTTTGCTTCACTGTCCTGGGTATGTCTGAATGAAGCATTGAGGAACATTCAGGTATGTCTGAATTAAAGAAAGACTTTAAAATATATGTTACATATTAAATGTCTGAAAGGACCTTTGTAAAAGATTGGCTAATGTAAACTGCCCTAAATCTGAATGACTGTGTAAATTGTGTGTGCTCATGGTGCTCTGTTATGACTGATGTCCCATTCATTCTAGCCTCATACATAGTGTTCCTGGAAAACGCTCCAGATTCATGTTGACCATGGACGGGCTAAAGGAGAAGATAAAAAGTGCATAGTTTATATGCCAACTTCGCCAACTCCACTAACTAACACTACAAGTCGGTTCAGTTATAAAGACTATTAAAAAGGCTGACAGTAAATCCTTGATTTTCAACAGAAACTGCAAACAATTCTTCTTCTAAACAATAAATCAAAAGGAAATGATGCTTTTTAATCTTAGAAATAGAAACAGCAGCCGGGTTTATCATTTCGACTTGGAAAGACGTTGAAAGGATCACAAGGCACATAATAATCATCTGAAATATAATACAGAACATTTCTTCACTTTATTAATAGCAGTTTTATTTTGTGCGCACAGGAAGCAGCCTTACAAAAAAAATCAGGACACGCTACTGAGCAGCACCCAGCACGAAACAGTCACACGCCAAGTATCAGAGAGACTCGGGACCCTGACTGTCTCCCCGGGAGATCAGAGTTACAGACACATGACACACACTGACTCCTCCGCATGCCTTTTCCTCTTATTCCTCATGCCCTCATGAGAATAAATCCGAATCTGCCCATGAAATACAGGCTCCCGGGAGGCTCTGTGTATGTGTGTGTGTGTGTGTCCTGCTTATGCTTATGCATGACTGCCTTTTCACAAAGGACAGAGCCTACTGTCCTCCTGGCAAACAAGCTGCTGTCAGTCTCATCAATCCAAGATAAACACTGATGGTCACCACTGTCAAAAATATTTCATCTCAAATAGCGTTCAAACTTATCAATCATACCAGGCTTAGGGAATATAAAAGTCAGTATCACTGAGCAGGGTGCAATAAAAAGAACCTCAAGTGGGTTTTAAAAAAAAGAGAGAGACATCTTTATGAACAAATTAAGACTGTGCATGATTATGCACACCACAGCACAGCTGCCGTTCTCTTGTGATTAGTCAGTAGACTCGCACAAAGTTGTGTATTTCCCAGAGGCCCTCCACTCAGGCACAGACAGAAATAGTCGTGTGTTCATAAATGACAGCACATGGCAGAGTCAACCTGATGTAACGGAGAGAAATGCACAGTCAGACCAGCTAAGCACTCACTTACAGGAACGTGCATGTCGTACAACATGTTTCACTGAGAGATGAATCGAAGACATACGCACGCACGCACACACACACACACACACACACAGCATCAGTAGCACCAGAGGAAGACAGGTTGAATTTTAAAAAACTAAAAAAGATATCACTTACCCAGAAGATGAGGTTAAAGAGGAACATCATGTATTTCAAGCAGCAGAGGAAGCCACTAGCCATGTTGCACTTCTTGAATTCTAAAAGGAACACAAAGGATAGATCCAGGTAAAAGACCACGTATTTGCTGCTTTTGGAAGTGCTCGGTTTGTTGCCTTCCTTGTTGTCTGTGGCGGTCTGTTTGCGCCCCGTGGAGCCGTAAAAAGCCCCAGCGGTGAAGCCCCGTCCACCGAACGGACGACCTGAACCGGACGCGCGGGCAAAGTCCGAATCGCAGCTGTCCACGGAGGGGCTACGGTGGATGGCGGACTCCTCACTACTTGACTTCTCCATGCTCTGGGGCTGAAGCTCTGCTAGCTAGATCATACTCTACCATGTCTCTCAAAGTAGCCGGGCAAAAAATTTCAAAAAGTGTCTCCTGAAAGACTTTTTCTCCCAGTCTGTCTCATATGCACACCGATCAGGGATGAAAGTCTAAGGGAAAGAGATGCCACGGGAGCAGAGTGGATTCCCACTCACGCTCTCATCACTCTTGATGGAGGAGCCAACCTGTGTCCGGTGAGTATCTGACAGAGTTCTTACAACTTCCACATCTCCTCCTCCTCCTCGCACGCTTCTTCTTTGAGCCGACACGCTCTTTCTTTCCTTCTTTCTATCTTTCAGAGCCTCAGTCTTGTGCTCTGTTCTTCCTTCCCTGCCTTCTCCTCTCCTCTCCTCTGCACTGAGCTTGTGCTCCTGGTCTCAGCGCTGCCGCTGATGTGTGCGATTATCGGCAGCTGCATTCACTGGACATTCCCTACTACCCCCATTCAGCGCTGAGCCATCTATCTATCTCCTCCTCCTTATTTCCCTTCCCCTCTCTCTCTCTCTCTCTCTCTCTCTCTCTCTAACTCCCAGCCCCCTTCTCTCTGACAGGGAACCAATCAGGCATCAAGTGTTGTCTCTAGCCCATCCCATTCATTTTTACTATGCCTATACAAGTTAATACTTGATATTCACTCTGGATAAAGCTGGATAAAAAAAACATGAGTTGGAGAAAGGCTGTTTATTTGTAGTCAAAAAGAGACCCTAGTTTAATATGAAACGGATCCACTGAAATCTTCAGAATTCAGCCCGCACATAGCTTTAAACCTTGACCCGTCTGACCTTATTGCTTACCTCCAATTCAGTCCATCATCATTGTACTTCTTTGCCTGAGTTCTCTCTTTGAGTTGTCAATCGCGGGATTTGCCTAGTGTTAAAATAAAAACAATTGCGCGCA
The DNA here is from genome assembly GCA_030068275.1 of Clarias platycephalus. NCBI lineage: Eukaryota > Metazoa > Chordata > Actinopteri > Siluriformes > Clariidae > Clarias > Clarias platycephalus. The sequence continues at coordinate 11,295,994 of JAQQZT010000038.1, read as the reverse complement.
TGACCGTTCGCTCAATAGTGCTCCGCAGCCCCTGGTTCATGGTCTCTCAGTTCCTTGTAAGGAGCGACGATAGATTGGCAGCGTCTCTAGCTTAGGAATTATAGCACCATTTCAAGCACGGAAACAAGATAGTGGCTAACACATATTCAATGATTTCCTTTCAAGAGCCAGGGACATAGTCTGAATAACCTAACACTCATTCCCTCCTTCTTGGAAAGACGATAAGAAAAAAAAAACAGAAATAAATACATTTAAAAAAAAAACTGATTTATAAAGCAATATTCTAAAGTCGCATTAAATGTCCCTTGCAACTTAAATAAATCAGTTCGAGGTGTGCTGTAACAGAAAAACAATCAACCTCAGGGTAGAAACGGTGTCACCACCACTAAATTGATTAATTTCTGATAATGGCTCATTCGGTCAAGTTTTTTCCTAACAGCTTGGTTTGTTGTATAATATTATGGCAAGATATAACCATAAGTATTTGCTCGTCTTTTTTTCCCCCGGGTCACATCTGTAGCTCTGATTAACCATAATCACAGCCATCATTCTTTACATTTCTAACTGCTACAGTATGTGGATGAATGGTTATACATTAGAAGTGCTGAGCAACTGGAAGAAACAATCTGGTAGTTAAGGAGAAAACATTTTGATAGTTCATTTGACTTTTTGGGGGGATTTTTGAAAAATTGTAACTATTAATAAGAATCAAGGAACTAGCATGGGGAGAACAAGCAAACTCCATGCACACAGACGGGAATCGAACCCGGACCCTGGAGATGCAAGGCGACAGTGCTGACCACTACACCACCGTGCCCTTCCTGTTCAATTTGATTCTATTTAATTCTATTGTATTTTATTTTATTTGTAGAGCGCTTTTAACAATCTTCATTGTCGCAAAGCAGCTTCATAGAATCAAAAGAAAATTATGGAAATGTGTATAAAATGTGATAAAATGCTTATGAATCAAAATATGATATTCCATAAAAAAAATTTTGGCCATTGGGGGAAAACTCACATGATGCTTGAAAATAAGTTTTGGTAATCCAGTGATTGTTACATTTACTGCACGATTTGACAAAAAAATGTAAAAAATGTGGCGAATATTTTGACAAATATCACGATCGCTTAAAACTATGATATTTACAGTAACTATTAAATGTACCATTTTGTATTTAAATGTATTTATAAAGGGGAATAGAATATAACAGCTCACCTGAACTCATTAAGAGGATGCTTTCCAATATTTATTTATCCCTTCAAATGCAATAATAATAATAATAATAATAATAATAATAATAATAAATTGACAATTATTGACAAACTCTACATACATTCCCAACCATACAGTATATTACATGTAATAAATTGTAATCTTCTGTGATTAAATAATTGCACGGGTCCTTATTGTGATTAAAATAAAATTTATGGGTCTAATTGTGTAGGTTGACTGGAATTCCCAAATTGCCCATAGTGTGTGTGTGTGTGTGTGTGTGTGTGTGTGTGTGTGTGTGTGTGTGTGTGTAAGTGCGTGTGAGTGTGTGTGCACCTTGCAATGGATTGGCCCCCTGTCCAGTGTGTAACCCATCTTGTGCCCTGCGACCCTGTTCAGGAAAAGCTGTATAGAATCTAAATATATGAATGAATGAATGAATGAATGTATAATTCAATGCAGCACCATTTATGCTTGTGCAATCCAGTGGCTTTACTTTAATCCATTTCTTTGCGTTAGAATATAAACAACAATTCTGATGAACCAATCTGAATGCCTTCAAGACTAACAATACAATTACAAAGCGATCAATTAGCTCCATGCTTTAACACTACACTTGAAACACTTTTTTTTCCGGCATCATCCGACCCACGGAATACAGTACACGTGCAGCAAATGATACATTACGCCGCATCCTTTTTTCGGGATCACTTTTCACTTGTGCACGCACACTATCAGGTCTGCAGAATTGGTTTTACACCGTGAACAATAATTTGGCTACTCTATCTGAAGCAAAACAGTCAATTGTGCCGAGTTTAAATCATTCATTACGCAGGCTGTTCTCCCGCAGGCATGCCAGCCACTTCATTTATTTAGACCTTAACAGATTTGTAATGTCTCCGCTATTAAGACCGAAAGCAGAGATCCACACTGTGGAGAGTGAGACGGACAGAAAAAGGATTGACCAGAGCTCAGAGCGCCCCTGATGCTAAGATTCAATACAGCCTGCCTCAATGCTGCACATCAGCGGGCTGATGTTCATTAGGACGCTACAGGAGCTTAACGCGACAAACTCTGCAATGAGCTGATAAGGCTTGTTCAACACCATATCCCGTCTTCAACTCAATTGTGCATCCACATGCATCCACACACACACACACACACACACACACTTACACACACAATGTTGAACGAATGAGAAATGCAATGAAATAGAAGCAAAAGAACAAGAAAGGTACCTGCGAGATCAAAATGCATTTAGCTGACTCAGATGGCGTTTAAAAAAAAAAAAAGGAAAAAAAAAACTTTGAAAGGTTCAAATAAAAAAGCTATGCTGATATGGCTTACTTTACTCAGGGCGGAAAAATATCAAGCCCTCTCATTTTATACTGTGTTTCTTTTTGCAATAGATTCCATAGTGCCACAGAGGACGAGCTACAGTAGAAGATACCAGAAAACTGCTACAAGACTGTAGGCAAAATGCTAATCAGCCTCCATAGAAAATGACCTGATGGCTTTTTGTATCTGTGTACGCATGATTAGGATCCCCATCAGACAAAAAGCTCTGCCCAAGCAAGGTATCACCGTACAAGCTAATTACAGTACACTACAAGGACAATACCTAAAGTTACATGATGATATTTCTTCAGTCTCATTGAAAGCATTCGGATTAGACGTTCCTAATGAACTGTTCACTACAACGCTGATCCAAATAGATGCATTTCTACGCACAAACCATTTAAACAGAAATTTGCTTTTTTGACCTGCATAAAATGGTTCTGCAACCTACTGGAATGGTATGGAAATCAGCTACTTGCCAAACTGCGAGCCAAAAAGTACCTCTGCCTTCACTAGAGACCCAGGGGATGAAAGTCCAAAGTAAAGAATAATGGGAGCGAGCTGTTCTTACGGAGTAAACTAATCTGGAATGGAAGCAAAATTTCCCCTTCAGGAAACGTTTCCCATCACACAGTGTTACCCCATATAATGCACAAATGCTCAGAAATAATACGTTTACTCCAACAAGAGAGAAAAGATCAGATCAAGTGTTTACTTGGCTGGCATTTTTATTCTGATTGCGTTATTATTCCAATTATTAGCATCCATGTAAATGCACCTAGTGATGATTAACCCATTTCTGTCTTTGGAACCCACGAGTAAGTCTTATGTTTTGACACTCACATCGTCTTTTTGTATATTTGTGGAACCCAGAACAACAGTACCAACAGTGATTGTAAGCATGATTTGGTAGATTGTAAGAAAATTCGCACAAGGTATCATATGAACATACGTTACTGTGTGCATTTTTTGTTTAAACCCGGCCTCGCTGAAACCTCCACAACACATCATTACCAGTAATTGATGAAGTGCACATGAAATAATGAAGGTACAATAACGTAAACAGACTATTTTATACCATTACTCAATCGCTCAGGTACAAATATACTGTAAGGAAGATGACGGAACCTGAGTGAGTTATCTCTGTTTGGAATAATGTGCGGCGTAATTACAGACTTGAAATGCAAATCTTTTAATAAGAGTGTTCCTGCGTGAATTTCTGCCTTTGATGATACTCCATGCTCAACCATAATGAAAACCTTGCATACAGTAATTTAATGCTGAGTTAATGATACATAGCAGATATCGTTTAACACTTTCCTCCGATATCACTGACCATCATAACACCAGCGACTAGACAGAAGTGCTGTGCGGCCATAGATTGCTTACATCGTGTCCTGAGATCCATATACTGCAGTGCAGTGATACTGCTTTACCATTTTTTTTTTCTGTAGCAGAATAAATCTGGGAGCTCATGCAACATGCACACGGCAAATACCCACTGGCGAGGAGCAGAGATCGGCTAGAAAGAGATAGAATAATGTAGCACAGTGTTCTGCTCTGGTCCGTGCTTAACACAGCTGTTCAAGTGTGATAAGAGCATGTCAAAGCAGACGTGCGCTACAGCGCCATAATGCGCCTGCATTGTCACGTCATTCAGTAGTGTCTTCCCTGTGAAATGCCACCGGACCCTCGGACACAAACAGCTGAGCGGGTGCAGAGTAAAATAAATAACTCTATTCGGCCAGGACCGTGGCTGTGTAATAAGAGCAAGTTCAAAGTCTGCCTAAGTGGATTCTTCTAATGTGTTAGAGTGAAACGATTACACTGGAATATAGAAAGCAATTAATGGTCACCACTTGCGAATTGCAGGCTCGGTTTGCAGGGTTTTATACGTTGAAACCCCTTTAATCACGCTGCTTATGTCCTGTATTGACTCAAGCAGCAGACAGAGAAAATCGAGTTAGATTAAAATCCAGAATACAATACAGTCAGAAGAAGAGTCTACTTTTGCACTAACAAGGAGTTTTGAATGACTGAAGAAGCCTAGGAGAAGTCAGGAGGTCCGGAAATGATTTATGAAAGCTGTAAGAGCTTCACAGAACCGAACCCACTGAGATGGAGAATTAGGAGAGGAGACTCCTAAGCTTCTGAGAAGGACTAAATTCCCAAATAACGAGTGCTAATTTGCATGAGCAGCGAGATAAATTGAGAGAGCAGTTCATGTGCATGTAGTGGGTGATTTATAAAGGATTATTCTACGAATTACAGTATGTAAGGTTAAAAAAAAAAAAAAAGGGCGTAGAAAACAAAATGTAAATGAGGTGTTGCATGTGCTTAGCGTTCTTGGTAGACTCCCAAAAAAAGATTTCTGGAAGAGTGAACAGTGCATAAAACTAAAAACCACAAGCAGCGATGCTGGGAGCAAAGGTGATAAAATGCAATAAATAAAATGGTGCATTTGTTAACACAGCAAATGTGAATGAAAACCATTTTCAACAAGGAATATATAAGGCCAACCTACGTACAAGAAACAAATTTATCATGGTGGTTATTTCTATTCAGTTCTATGATTAAAAATTATGAGCTAAGACTTTATACTGTATCATTTATCTTCACTTGATAGAAACAGGATTCTGCAAAGTTAAAAACCTGTAAAGCCTTTAAGTCTTAGTAAATTGCAGTGCATATGCAATTACGACTGGTTTGCATAGACACTAACTTGTATTTTGTACTTCAGTTCAGTTCAGAAATAATGATCATATTCATTAAGGGAGCAAATGTCATTTTAATTAAATGTTATTTTGCTTATGTAAAAGACATACTTTTCACAGATGCTGTTAGTAAACCACTTTGCAGGTGTTCTCAAGCATGAATCCTCTTTTACTACACATGCAAGCACACACACACACTATACACACATACAGTAAGTATGCATCATGCACAGTTGGACATTTCACAGTTGACCATATAGGGAGTATTCAGGTCAATCACAGTTATGAGAGTAACAACTACCTTTATTCTCTATATAACCCCTTGCTACACTAATCCCAGCGTACTGCTTGGATATCGTCAAAGTAGAGAGTTCTCTCAGTTCTGCTTCATGTCTGAAATGCAAGCCTCCCAGGAGCTCAACATGTGGAAATGGCTCGGAGTGAGGTCAGGACTGTACTGAATAGCTGAATTGATTTTACTCCTCCGTTCATGAAAGATCCCGGTTTGACTTGAACGCCCCTCATTTAACAGACTGTTCTTGAAATACAGCTTGGAACAAAACAAGAGACGGTTCGGTTGGTAATGTGGGAACGGTTGTGGTGCACATACGCAGGTGCGAAAACAGGCTCTGAGTATCGGACCACACACACTTCTTACAACCACCTGTAAGCTGCAAGGCCACACTGAATAAGCACAGACCATCAGGCAACGACCGCTTGACTCCACCAAGTCTGGCAATTTACACAAGAGCATGCCAGTTAGGTTATACTTAGACATTCTCCAAAATCAACTACCTTTCTTGACTTAAACCAACACCTAAAAATACACTATTTTGAGACTCTTAATACAAAGACATCTACAGTATACAGTGAAGTTCCGACAGTAAAGTCATTAGGTCAGTCTGTGGGGTTGATAACATGATAAATCTTTCATTAGGTCACTATGTTGATTGGTAGGTTCAAAACGCAAAGATGTGGTGAACACTTAATGTTAATTGCTGTCTAATGATGGTCATAACGGCACTTCATAATGTGGCTAAGTAACCTTTCAGTGTGCTGAGACTATAATTGGAGTGAAAATGTAGTGAAAAGTTTCTTGATTCCTAAAGATTTTTTATGAAAGAAAGGTTTTATAAATTCTTTTTTTAGAGCAAGTACAGTATGAGTGGTATAATTGATTAATATTAGATTTGTAAGAATATCCATGAGGCAATCGCATGAGAAGAGTCGTTCAGATTTTATCCTCACCTTAAGCCTAAACCTAAAGCCATTAATACTGTATAATGCTTGATAAGTGCACTGAGATACAATGTTAGTAATTATGACATCCTTATATAAAATCAGCCAAGAAACACAACGTAGTTTCAACAAATTTTGTAACACAGGTATGTTTTAAACCATTTGACTTGAAAAAAAAAAATAGTTTGTTGGAATAAGGATTAATAAAAGTTACTGTAAAGTATTGAGACTTGTTGATTTGTTTATGCTGCTGCCCTTTAATAATGATTTAACTGTTCTGTATAATAATAATAATTAATGATTGTTCATCATCTGCATCAAGAACCGTATAAGCCACTTATCAACCTCAAGGCTCTCAGGCAAATACACCTCACTAACTCATTTCATTCAGCTCGTGGACACTGTTCAAATAGATCCTGGTGAGGATGTGGTCGAAGCAAGAAGCAGGAAGAACTTAATACGGATAAGGATGTATTAACGACGGCATTGACTAGTTAACGGCCTAATTACCGCCTCTTAGAGACTTCCTCGCAGGCCGTTCTGACTAGCATTGAGATGTCACTGCACGGTTGCTACATTAATTAATAAACATCCTCTTCAGGCTTGTGCTATAGCTGTGCCGGGTCCATGTCAGGTTGCAGACGACTGCATATTACAAGTCCATATTACATTCTTCTAGTGCTTTCCACGTTTGCGGCGTGCAAGCAGCAGGTAATCATCGCGTCTATGTCATGTTCAGAGAATTCAGTAAAACTACTGACTCCAATTCCTCACACCATCACGTCATGATGAAAAGCACTGTGATATTTATTCCAACTCACCGCATTCAATGGCAATGTAGCAGGCGTGTAATAAGAGACTGGTAAGTGCGTGGTGCGATGTTATCTGACATACAGTATTATGTGACAGTGTGATAGACGTATTGAGAACTTGACAGGAACGTGCAGTAGGTAGGAAGTTGTATGAACTGGATAAACACACATTTTCCATTTTAACCCCGTTCTCGCTGCGTTCTTCGATACTTTTAGGAGGCGTTGGGAACTTCGCAGTCATCGTTGCAGTGTGAGTATAAAGTAGTAATGAGTATTTCCCACTAGACCAGGAATACACAGACTTTGCACCAGACCTGCAGTGTTCTCCACATGTGTTAAAGTGGATTTACATCAGATTACACAGTGCTGAAAAGCTGGTTACAATGAACAGTTTGCATCTTATTTCAAAAATGAATTAGAAATGCTTCAGGTTGTGGTATTATTCAGGTGATTTACTCTAAATCCTAAAATGAATAACCAGCAGTTATTAATCGAGTGATCACATTATTTTCACATATACTTGTTTTTTTTCTCCCCTGTCCAGAGTAAGACAATATACATTTTGCCCTTTTTGTTTTTTATTTCTTAAGAAATACAGTAGACTAATAGCGGTACGGTGGTGTAGTGGTTAGCACTGTCGCCTTGCACCTCCAGGGTCAGGGCTTGATTCCCGTCCAGGGTCGTTTCCTGTCTTTTGTGTGCATGGAGTTTGCATGTTCTCCCCGTGCTTGTTGGGTTTCCTCCGGGTTCTCCAGTTTCCTCCCACAGACCAAAGACCTGCAGATTAGATTAATTGCCCGTAGTGTGTGAATGACTGCATGTGTGTGTGCCCTGCGAGGGACTGGCCTCCACCTCGTGCCCCCAGTCTCCTGGGATAGGCTCCAGGCCCCCTGCGGCACTGTATACGGTATAAAGCGGTATAGACGATGAGTGAGTGAGTGAGAAATAGAATAATCTGCTGTCAGCGCTGCGCTTATTAGCCAGATCAAATAGAAACCTGTGTGATTATTTCAAAAAGCTGGTATAATAATGTTTTCAAATCTTTGTACGTTCTTAGAACCAGTATCCCATGCAACACAAGTCTGCCTAAATTTTTTTCTACCGCCTTGACTAATTGGTGTCCCCACAACAGCGACTGGTAAATGGATTAGTCGATTAGTCTATGCAACCCCTAATACACTACAAGTTTATAATTTAACTCAGTATAACGAATGTCAGCACCTTATAGGGCAATCACCTAATTAATGTACATTCTGCTAGTCCTTACTTTTTTCCTGGAATTGCTCTTTTTTTTTTTTTCATAGATTGTTGTCCGTCAGTCAATTAAATAGATAATATTTAAAATGAACAGCTTTGGCTTTTGCCCCTTTAAAGGCTCATATAATATGCCCAGACTATGCTTTATACTATTTCATAGATTATTTGTTAATACTTAGCTCCTTCTCCAGTTCGCCTGTCAAGCAATTCACAATCTGTTTCATCTTGTAAAAAAAGGCAATTAGCTTTGTGTAATATATTGTAAATTACTATAGAACACTAATCAATGTGTGTGTCTTATCCAATGGGATATCATATACTGTAGGATATGTATATCACAATTAATTATTGTTCCACAGTGTCTTGTCTTTATCACCTGGCGCAGTCCATTTTCTCAAACTGAAATATCTGGTGTTTAGGCATGTCCAATACCGTCCATCGTGTAAAGGAAGTGCGACAAGTCATGTTTAGTTTAAAGCAAACGTCTCAGAGCTGAGATAGCACAAACGACCTGGTAGACACTCAACACGTTTATGTCTCCTGTCAAGTCTACAGTGACCAAGCAGTAAACCACATGGAGAGTTTGTGTGTGTGTGTGTGTGGGAAAGGGTGTCTGAGAGACCCTACGCCTTAATTTAGAGACATCCGTCAGGCATGAATAAATCATAGAGGAGTAAATAATGAGAATAAACCAGCAAAATCGAAACATGCAAGCATAAGCCATTAACATTCTGAGCAATGCCAGTGCCACCTCCAGTCCTGGCAGCTCAAATCACACTGCTCATTGACCATCATCCTCACATATCTCAGAGTTGTGTGTTTTTTTTTTGTTTTTTTTTATGTACCAGATCATAACAGCTAGAAATAGCAATGAATACAGAAATGCCACAATCACTTGCTTCCATTCCATTCAACCCATCTAAATTTTTCCATCTTTGATGCAATAGTGATCTCAAAACTCTTACAGGATTAATACTCTGATTGTCTGAATGTGTTTACTATTGTTGCACATTATACATTATGAATTACTTCATTTAAAAAGAACTGCTGGGAGCAAGTTTACGTCAAGATTAATTAAAGTAGAATTAATTAAAGTTTACAGGAATGAATGAAAAATCAGAAAGAATTTATAAAGAAAAAAAATCCATTTGTTCAAATTTCACACACATCATTAATTCCTGACCCAATCCTGTGACTGATCAGGTTGACAGTCATGATACCGGTCTTGCAGAGGAACAAAGGAATCAGCACCATGCGAACATTGTTCCTCTGATGTTTCACATAACTTGGCAACAGAAGCTCGCACTCAGTTGCCTCGGTTACTCTGAAACTGCGAGTACCGGCCGCATCTGTGTATGCCTCTAGATCAGGACTGTATCAAGATGGAAAAATGGCATGGGTGAATCCATAAATAAAAAACAGCAGGCACTTACTAATGCTGAAATGAAAGCGAGTGAAATACCACGTCATGTGTTCCTGTAATACCGGATAATTACTGAGAAAACTGAAAATAGCAGTGTGCTAGTAAGTACATTCGGAAAGGACGTACACTGAGTATTGGGTGCAACAGCTTTGCCTTATCCTAATGGTTTAAAATAGAGTAGTAAATAGAAGGCTGTGTATGATATCTAGCAGAGATAAAGAGCGTGGTGTAGCCAGGGAAAACAAAGTTCAAATCTTTAACTTTTATTTTTACTAAATACAGTTTTGAATGGATCTCAAGCATCATTTTAGAGTCTGATTAAGAAGAAAGAAGAAGAAAACTGCATCTTAAAATTTGATTCGAACTGAGTGAAAGAGAATCGCAGACTTGATTACAAACTGAACTGATCAGACTCGTGTCTGTTTCTTAACAGCATATAGCTACTGTATGTAACAGTTTGATTAAAGCATAACATTTATGTAAGGAAATCCCATTTGCAATTTGCCCTCTTTGTACCTGAGACAAAGAGAGCCAGGTTAAAGAGAACTAGATGAAAGCGATGTGGTTTATGAGTTCATGGCAGAGTGCCACTGACCTGTGATGTCATTCCACTTTTTTTTTTTTTTTTTTTTTTTTGCATGAACCTAAAGCCTATTTTGAGCATGGAAACTATGTCATTATATCAGTTTCCCCCTCCGGACATGAAGCAGGTAACTGAACCTATAGAGGGCTCTATTCCTGTGGCACTCCATCGTAAAAATCATCACTCCAGTGTTTCATGGAAGAGGATTTGCAGGACAGGAAAGCAGGCTTAGATAGAACTATGCGTGAACTTCCTTGTATCATAGATGAACGGGAGCTGTATAGCTCGGTTTTGCTCAGGCTGCTTTACCACATCCTGATAAAAACAGCTGGCGCTACAGGCAGGGAGAAGGCTGAAATAAAAAAAAATGTAAAAATGGAGAGGATGGTTGAAGGTGGGTACCGCATGAGGCTGAACTGCTGACGCAGCTCCTGGAGGGCGGAAGAATTAAATCCATACATCAACACATGAATACAATGCTGCTTAGTACACTGCAATATGCCAGGGAGTTCTTTTCCCATTAGTTAATCTTGGAGAAAAGTGTATGTATTTACTGTGAGTAAAAAGTCCTGGAAAGGGTGGACAGATCACTAGACCAGGCACCTGGGACAGGCAGATGTCATGTCCAGGCTATTACAATTTCTTCACATTCAAGCAGGTTTAAAAAAGCAGTGAAAGAAAATGAACTCTGCTCCTTATTGACTTTTGCTAAATGCCTCCGAATCTAACTGCTTGTTGGACGAGACATAGATGAGGTGCAATCTGGCTGACAGGAGAACAATCTTTACTAGGTGGATTAAACTGCACGCATGGACGATCACTGATCTTTTCAGAATGAAGAATGTGCATGTGTTATAATAAACAGCGAAAAATAAAAGGAACATAAAGTCCAGGGAGAAGCTTTCATAGCACACTGCACACTCTGTGACTAACTACATGCTGTCACCCCGGGGTCAACCATGCAGAGTGAAAATAAAAACCCTAACCAGACACACATAATGGTTATATTTGGGATGAGTGTAGAAACCTTCCCAGCTTCTATTTAAAACAATGACTTGTTGACTTTTTTCTTAAGACTGTCCTTGACAATCACCATCCTTGACTTGTCCATTTCCTTTCATTTTTAATTAACACACTCAACTAGATAAATAGACCTTTAGACATATATTAATAATGTTTGCCACTACTTTTTAGTCTCAACCAGGTTGCCAGGCAACCACAAAATTAGACCTGGCTGTACATTGATAGTACACTACACATTAGGACAATTATAGCTATTATCCAGACTCAATCAGTAAATAGCAGTCTGTCAGCGTGTCATTAAATATTAGTTTAGATGAAAAGCCTAGGCAGTGGTGGCTCAAATGGTTAAGGTGGTAAATTAGTGGGTTTCTAATCAGAAGGTCAGGGGTTCGAGCACCAACAATACCAAGCTGCCACTGTTGAGGCCTTAAACCCTATCTGCTCCAGGGACGCTGTATCCTGGCTGACTCTCTGTTCTGACCCCAGCTTGCTAACTGTGACAAATAATTGAATCTTACTGTATGTGTACGTGACTAAAGAACAATTGGATTTGAATATGATTGTACAACTATGGCTAAGGAAATGTATAGCTAGTCATAGTTGTACAAGTAAAAATTATGATCCACCCCTGGTAGATGCATTAGCTTTAATATTGCACATGACGAAATCCCAAAGTAAAAAAAGAAAAAGTCTCATAAAATGCAATTCAGGACACCACCGTGATTCTCCTTTGCTGTAATTTGTGGCAGACTTTAAATCCAAAACTCAACCTAATTTTTGAATAACGTCTACACAAGACTTATTTCAATATTCCGATGAGGGAAAAAAATATTTTAATTCCTCAATTCTAATTCATTTCATAGCCGACACTCAACACATGATCACATAAGTATTTTTGGCTCTAGGTGTTAATCAGTACGAAATTAACCTCTGTGGGACAACAGCGATTTTTGAATGCACCAGCTGGCTGGATGCTCCCTGTGAGATGCTCAGATTCAAGCAGACAGCGAGATGCCCAGGCACGGCCCAAGGTCCTGGCCGTTCAGCTTGGCTGGGTTTTCTGTGGATGGCCCGAGCCACTGGTGCACAGATGGTGTGGAGTCGAGAGGAAAGAAGCAGTGGACCCTAATAAACCACCCCAGGTACCTTCCATTTGGATTAGCTCATCGTGAATCCCGACGGATGGAAGATTTTTTTTTCCCAAGTACAGACCAAGCAGGGATATAAAGGATAGCCACCGGCCTAGAATGTCCCTGCTAAAACCCATCAATTAGTGCGAGAAATGGTAGCGAAATAGGAATGATTCTGAAAAGACTGGGAGATAAATAATTGTTTAGGACAGGAAACTGTGAGTCATCAACATATCAGGAGGAGTAATAGTCCTCCAGCTATCCTAGAACCCACAATTAGACACTTTAATACATCTATAATTAAGAAATTTCAGCTTTCACTCATACCTAATCAGTACTTAGCAGTCTGTAAGTGTGTACTGTTCATTAAATATTAGTCTAGGGAAAAAAAAAAAATTCACAAAAGCACTTGCTCTTCGAGGAGTTGCAGGTACACCTCATCCCTCAAGTACATGCTGCGTGTTCACTACGCAGACGAACGGTATCATCAGGAACACCTCAGAGAACAGCTTGAAGGAAGAAAGGAAAATATGCAAGTGCACTTTGACACATCATCTATTTTAAATCGCACTCAAGGGCATGACGTCTCACTTAAAATGACTTACGGTTTGAAAATAGCATCATCGCCCCAAAGGCTACACGTTGCGAGATCTGACGAGCATGTGTAAAAATCATCGTGTGCCTTATGAAAAAAATATGCGCACCTTCCTGGCTGGTCTTTACAGCTCTTTGATTGTTCCACTCAAAGCTTTGAGTGTGATGGTATGTGGCAGGCCTTCATTAGGAAATCTGGTTCTAGCATCAATCTGAGCTAGTAGACGCAAAAAGCAGACTCTTAAAATGTTCTCTTCATGTGTGTGTGTGAAAGAGAGAAAAGCTAGCCAAAACTAGACAGGTTTGTCAGATTTAAGTGAACTTTAAGAGTGCAGGTTGAAAAAAAGTTTATAAATGAAAATCTGTAGCTGTAAAAAAAAAAAAAAAAAAAAAAAAAAACCATCACGTGTGTGTGTGAGATAGAGAGATACTGTTTCTTAGTGATGCTGGAATAAACACTAGGATGCCCAAATCCCAACCGCTAGAAATAAGACGCTTGCTCCCACCTTTCCCACAAGATTTCTGTACAACTTCCAGCTCATCTTCTCACCCTGACCTTCAATGTGGAGGACACGTCTTTGCCGCTCCCTACTGAGCTACATTAACACATAAATAAAATGGAGTGTATGGTTACACCATGATATTACAGTTTGCTGTAAGTACTTTCTGAAATGGTTGTCCACTCTGGATAAATGCAGAGCACCACGGTACAAGAGCTGACAGCCACATCTATTTGTGGCACCTGGTGCAGAGAAAATTTTGAAAAAAAAGTGTGTGTGGTAGGTGAGTGTAAGAGCAGGCTTGCAGTAAAGTTAGGTCGGTGAAACAATCTTGGACATTTAGGCATCTCTGACGCGGAAGCCCAGGCACCGGCATGTCTGGTCTATGCTGTAGGTTATTACTGCTGACCCACAGGTGTGTGTGTGTGTGTTCAGCTGCCCTCAAAAATCTGAAACATCTCTAGAGTCATGGCTGCATAGATTTTTAATCATTCATTCATTCACTCATTCATATTCTATTCCACTTCTCCTGTATAGAGTCACGGGGGCCTGGTGCCTAACAACAGGAGACTTTGGGCACAAGTCGAGGTACACCCCGGACAGGGTGCCAATCCATCACAGGACAGACACACACACACACACACATACAGTACACACACTACTGGTAATTTGTGAACACCCATTAACCTAATCTGAATGTCTTTGAACTGTGGGAGGAAACCGGAGTACCCAGAGGAAATGAACCAAGCACGGATAGAACATGTGTTCCACTTTTAAATAATTATAATGTTAATGATGATGATTATGATTATGAATATTATTATTATTACAACTTACTCACCCATCGTTTATACCGCTTTATCCTGTATAAAGGGTCACAGGGGCCTGAAGCATATCTCAGGAGACTTGGGGCACAAGGCAGGGTACACCCTGGACCGGGTGCCAATCAATCGCAGGGCACACACACACACACTCACATTTATTCATAGGCAAACTACAGACAATTTGTGAACGCCCATTAACCTAATCTGAATGTCTTTGAACTGTGGGAGGAAACCGGAGTACCCAGAGGAAACAAACCAGGCACGGGGAGAACATGTGTTCCACTTTTCAATGACTATGTTGATGATGCTGATAATTATGATGATGATGATGATTATTATTATTATTATTACTATTATTATTATTTAAAATTAATAGCCACAAAAAAACTTATAAAGACATATGCATGATAGCACTTAAACACAAACCCAATTATGAAAAGTACGTACTATTAGCAAAATCAACATGATTATATAATTATAATAATAATAATAATAATAATATTAAATAATACATAGTTGTACATTTAGGACTCTAACATTATTTCAGGTGCAGATTTATGGCATTGCAATCACTTCAACAATCCTCTCGAGTTTTTTGACGAATTCTATAAACATCTTAATATAAGACACTTTATCTTTTTTTCCCCCACCATGCCAAAAGTAGCAGCCAAACTTCACAACTCTGAACTCCATTTGATAAAGATAAATACAGTTTGTTGTGGACTTGGAAGTGAGATGTGTGAAAACAACAGGCTTCTCAAACTCCCTGCTACGAAAAACTGAAAGAAAAAGTTCAGAGCAAAGGTAGCACAGCATGCAGCTTCCTCAGAACTAACAGAAAATACTCGCATGGCAAAAACCTAGGCCAATGACTTATGGGATTTTTTTGTTGAGGTTGGAAACACAACATGCTAAATTTTAAATGCTGTTGTTTTCACCTAGTTTTTTAATAATGCATTGAGCTACAGTAGGTGATTAGCTCACCATATGTTTTCATGTTAGCTACTGTAGCACCTTTTGGCCTAGTGAATTTCCATAAAATACTAAATGGCCTTGTATTGGCTGCCTGGTGCCAATTTAATGCATATAGAAGGGGCGTTCAAGTCTAACCGGGACTTTCTTGTTAATAAAGGTGTAAAACCGATACACATTTACAAAAAGACTTCAAGCACAGTACGGTGACGAGACTCTTAGCCGCAATAAAACATTTTAAAGAATGCCTTATATCTGAGAATGATGATTCCGGCCGAGGTGACTGGGAACTAGTGATGGGTCTTCAAGTCCCGAGTCATTCGTTCTTTTGTCACATGTATCCCATAGACGCTATGCGGTGCAATAGATTCAAAAGAACGAACGATTCAGACTAGAAGATATGAGAGGTGAGCTACTCATTCTGTTTATTATAATATGTCCTTAGCTGCATATGAATATTTTCATTACTGGAACTATAGCCAAAATTTGTGCATGTAGACGTATTGGGGGTCTGTGAATGTGTATTGAAAATGTAACATTTTAATTTATTTCTGATCAAAAGAACGAAATTAACTAAATGACAAAAAAAGATTCGTTCATTTTGATGATCGAGATTAAAAAAATTGAGTCACTAAAATGTTTCAAACTTCCCATCACTACTGGGAACACACTGCAGTCAAGAGCCACATCTGTCAGTGAGAACTGTATACAGAGTCATTCACAAACACCAGACTGGGAGTCATTGCCACATTCTCGTACAATCCTGACCTCTCTCCAAGCCCTTTCCACATGTTCGGGCCATGAAAGGAGTTCCTGGGAGGCCAGCGTTTCAGACGTGAAACTGGCAGTCTTATAGTATCATGTCAATCTTAATGGTATCCAGCAACTAGTGACATGCTGGGATAAGTGCATTAGTGTATTAGGGGATTATATAGAGAAATAAAGGTATTTTTCACTCTCATAAAAGTGTTGGACTGCCTCTAGTGCATCAGATGATGAAAGTTCCTTGCCATTTAAATTAAACTGTTTGACAATCATTGTTAGCATATAAACAGCAATCTAATAAGGGCAATCTAATTTTGCGACATTTCTCATGGAGATAGCATCATTACAGTTTATTTCATTCATTTAAAGCCCCATTTAGGCTACTATTATATGACTGTTGCTCTCTTCACTTATTCTTGTCTAGGAACAATTTCTTTCTGTGTAACTATGTGCTACAGTATAGTACCATCTCAGGTCCTAGTGTGTCCATAAAAGTGTCTTACAATATCTTAAATTTAGTTTTTAATGTTCAAGGGCTTGTTTTAAAGAACTAAATGCGTTAAAATGTTAGACATTTTAGGATGTCGGCATTAAATTTTATCTGGGACAAAATTAGTGTGCTTATTTTTTGTTCAGTTTTTATATTTCAGTTTTACAGTATACCCTGTAACAATGATCACAATGCTGAGCCAAGGCAAGACAGACTCAGCCATGGGTAAACACAATGAGAACTGGTTGGAGGATGACAAATACTGTGACTGGCTCAGAACCAGCAGGGTTTTGTAGAGCGATGTGAGCCTTGTCACAAAACATTCAAACTTTACTCAGTTTGTTGTAAGGCACCTGATTGTTACATGAAATCTGGAAAGCGCTTTGCTATCACTCGAGAAAGCACTATGCCTATCAAACTGCTACTGTTGGTCTGACGGTAGGTACTGGAGATGATTTGTCTACTGAGAATATGTCAGCTCTGGCAAAGCCTTCAGGTCATGCTTCTAGTCAGCAGACAGCATGCAGTACAAAAATTTGATGATAGAGATACTATGAGTTTTGCATACAATTTGTCAAAATTTATTAGATTTTAAATGGATTGAATTGGGTCTACTGTTAAAGCTTTATTTTCATTAAAAAGAAGCAGTTATGGCAATGTGCACTTAATATTTCTGTTATTTAAAACCAATAAACTTGTCTAGTTTTGTATCTTTTAGAAATTAAATGCCTTTAAAAGGCTTAAAAGGCATTTAAATTTAAAAAGGTGCCATTGTAACCCGCCATCTACCTTATATCATAAACTATAAAGAACAAATGTTTAAGGAGGTCTGATGGTATCATGTATCCAATATCAATATTCTGATCTTGGCTGCAGGCTTTCAACAGCAGTGAGTTTATGCACCGCAATTTTTTATATTGATTTCTACACCTATATTTTATATTGTTGCTTGCAGAGTTCAGACTAAACCAACATTTTATGAAAATTAAATCAAATGTTTCCACTGAAACCCTGAACATATTCCTTGTTATTTTTTTTTGCCAACGGGTGATTTCTGTTAAACTTTATCACTGACAGATTGAGGGTTATGTGGTGTGGATGAAATGGCTGTGAGGATTTTAGCGCCGGCGCTACTGCCTCATTCCTCTCGAGTTTTGTGATCTCTAAACAAATTACAACTGATGTTAAAATGCACAAGGTTTGTTTTTCTCGTTGTACATGCTGAGCAGGATGATAGTAAAAAAAACAATAGAATATATAATAAAATGTAAATAAACCATTATTTAGGCCCAAAGCCACCCAAGTCTGTTCCAGCAAAACACCACTTCTGGGCACAAAGTAAGATGCAGGAAATCTTTCTTTGCCAAAGCTGCTGTGGAAGAACTCAATTAGCCAGTAAAAAGTCCTGATCTCAACCCTACTGAACCCATAAAAGTTTGGAAAGCCCACAGTTCCTGACCTCACTAATCGTTCGTAGTGGCTAAATAAGTGACTTCCAACAGCCACACACACAAAACGAATGAAAAGCATTGTGAGAAATGTTGTGCTTTTCATATCAGTCAACGAGGGACTACACGTCAGGTGTGCACATACTTTTGCTATATATGAGGGGTGTTCGATCAAACCAGGCCTTGCGATAAACTTTCTCCTCAGAAATGGAGGAGAAAAGCTGTTTGACATTTTGAGAAGACTTGAAGTGAATTAGTGTGTTAGTATAGAAGGGGATTATGTAGCTTTTACTCTCATAACTTTGTTCTATAGTTCTACACAATCAAAAATCCCGGTTTGACTTGAAAGTCTGCCACAAAATTAGAAGTATGTATTTTTTTTATGTCCAATATTACAACAACTGAATTTTTGGAAAAGAATAAACTATGGCGCAATAACAGTAACTTCAATTTCCATCAAGCCGCAACCCACCACACCATCATTGATTATTTTCCTATATCAATATTTATTTTTTTTATATAAAATGTATTGAATAACAATAAGATGATTTCTTTTCTTTTTTTTGAGTTTTGAGTTCAGAGTTTGAGGCTGCTGCCCGGAGGAAGATAAGCATAGACTAAGGAAACTGCTAATGCAAATTAAATCTAAGAATTCAGTTTTTACCTCAGTCTGTCCATCTGACTATCTGTCATTTTATGAGATTTTAGACTCATCGTTTATACCGCTAAATCCTGTACACAGGGTCACGGGGGTCCTGGAGCCTATCCCAGGAGACTTAGGGCACGAGGCGAGGTACACTCTGGATATGGTGCCAATCCATCACAGGGCACACACACATACACTACAGCCTAATCTGCATGTCTTTGGACTGTGGATGGAAACCAGGAGGAAAACCCCCAAGTATGGGGAGAACATGCAAACTCCATGCACACAGAGTTGTGATGGGAATTTTTAATCATTTTAGTGACTCGATTCTTTGAATATCGTTCATCAAAATGAACGAATCTTTTTTTGAATCATTTGGTTCATTTCGTTCTTTTGATCAGAAATAAAATAAAATGTTGCATTTTCAATAAAATCCAATACGTCTACATACACAAATTTTGGCTATAGTTCCAGTAATGAAAATATTACAATGCAGCTAAGCAACATATTATAATAAACAGAATAAGTACTGTAGCTCAAATCTCATATCTTCGTTCGTTCTTTTGAATCTATATCACACTGCATAACGTTTATAGGAGTCACGTGACAAAGGAGCGAATGACTCGGGACTTGAAGAGTCAATGAGAACCATTCAATGCAGTATTGTTCAATGCAATTATATTCTATACTATACTATACTATACTATACTATACTATACTATACTATACAGTATAGTTCAATGCAATTCAACAAGTTAACTTGTTTCCTGTGTACTGCATTGCATAGCGTCTATGAGAGTCACGTGACAAAAGAACGAACGACTCAGGACCGAAAATACTCAAAGGTAACGACTCATTTCTGTTTCCTGTATATAACATACGGAGGTTTTGCGATGCTTTGCGCATGTGCGCCCAATAGAAAATGAACGAATCATTCTCCGAGACTACACGTTCATCTGAGTCATGTTAAAGATTAGTTCAAAAAGAACGAATCGTTCATGAACGACCCATCACTAACACAGAGGTAGAAATTGAACCCGGACCCCGGAGGTGCAGGGCGACAGAGCGAACCACTAAGCCACCGTGCTGCTGGAACTTGAGCTTTACAAGTAAAATTAAAACCAGGCTAAACATCTGGATGAGATACCAAATATAAAAGCATACAGTAAAAATAGCATTAGCTACATGTTTAACAAAATCTAAATATTATTTTGTAATGTATAATAGTTAAACTATTAGAAACCTTGATTTACAGATATGATAGCTTGTTTAACCAGGTGTCCCAATATAAGATCATAAAGTGTTCTTGATAGTCAATCAGAAATGAGCATGAGTTGGGAATAACGTGTTACTGTAACCTAATTATTTTTCCTGATAACGCAGTAATATAATGCGTTACATTTTAGATGCATGTAATTTGATTACAGTTACCAATGTCAATAACAATAATAAAAAATCACGTTTTGCGCGGCAGCAACAGTTAACGGGCATGCGCTTAAAATCAATCTTCAGAGAGCTCTTTGATTTTGTAACGAGGCGAGGTCTTACGGGAAAATGGGTGATTTTATTTGGAAAAAAAACTGGGAAGGAGAAGGGTTAATGGAGGGGAGGAAGATCCATTAACGTTAATTATCGCCACCTTACCCGACCTGGTGACCTCACCCCTTCGTGCACCTGCAGAAGGGGGACGCCTACGCAGGGAGCCTACAGAGTGAGCGAGGAGCGACAACAGGTTGAGACGCACGCCCATCAAAGGCACATGCAGTGACAGATGCTTTCAAAGTAACTTCAAAATTACGTAATTTTGAAGTTTTACTTTTTACATGTAATAATCAGTTATGTAATCAAATTACAATTTTAAAGTAGTAATTAGTAATTTGTAATAGATTACTTTTTTTGAGTAACTTCCCCAACACTGGAAATAAGTACTACCCATGTCTACTGCACAAGAAAAATCTATTCAATAGTTACGCCTTTATTTGTCACAGACACATTACTGCACAATTAGCGCAGGGTCAGCCATGATATGGAGCCCCTGAAGCAGATAGGGTCAAGTGCCTTGCTCAAGGGCTTAAAAAAGTCAACCTGATGGAGTTTTCCCTTGAACCAGCGACCTTCTGACTAATAACTCATAGCCTTAACCCACCGAGCTAACACAGTCCCAAGTAAATAAATGTAATGCAACCATTGACTTTAAACTATAAATAAAAGCAGACCATGCTTACAGCTATTAAGGTCAAAGTTTATATTGTACAATATTGTTTAGTTTTTTGCCTGGGTGCCCGAGTATTATACAGGAAAAATCCAGATAAATCCTGCTTCATTAAGTTATGATCATCAGCTCATACCTTTGCTGATTTTAGCACAGCACGGAAACTCGTTAATATTCATCTTGTGCCTTGCATCTAATTACACCAGACAGTCCACTGTTCGGGGTTATGCGACTTCCTCATCCTGCACGCCGAAAGGTGAAAGGATGAACTTTATAATTACTTTATCTGACACAAAGGCCATGTCCGTGTTACACGGATAGAGGACCTGAGAAGTTGTACGTATGTGTATTCAGCAGGACAAGTACAATCCCCAAAGGACAGAGCTAGCTAAAGGTCGCAGAGTTTGCGCTGGTGGGTACGGTGCTGCTGGTATTACGCATTCTGACACGACTCAACTTTCATTTATTGACACGGCGAGTCATATTTCATAATTTCAATAAATCGCCAAGGACACTTTGGATGAGGGATTTGAAGAACAATCCTGGTCGAATTCTTTTTAAAGACTGCTGACAGGACAAAACCACCGCAAGTTTAGGCAGAAGGATGAGACACAATGTCGTGTGTGAGGAAAAACAGCTGGAAATCTGTGCCAAGAAGTCTGAAACTACACCTGTTATCATGCTTAATTAAATGTAAACTGCAAAAAATATATATCAGTATGAGATCTCCAGAAGAGCCAGATAGCTTAGCTTTTATAATTGGTGGAGGAGAAGCAACATGTAATTTGCTTAATTATTGAATTGCTACTCACATCCCCCGTATAAGTACTGCAGGGCCCTGTGACTCATCTCTGCATGAGTTTACCTTTGTATCTGTTTGATGGCCTGGAAAAAACGATTGGACGTCGCTGTGGCGGAATAACAAATAATTAGAATGCATTTAATTTTTGAGGTGCCTTTTCAGGATACTCATGATCACCATATAATGCAAATACAGACAAAGGAGACCTCGCACTCATCTTCTATACCACTTTATCCTGCATTCAGGGTCGCAGGGACCTGGAGCCTATCCCAGGAGGCTTAGGGCAGGAGGCGGGGTAACACACTGGACAGGGTGCCAGGGCACACACACTCATTCACACACATTACATGCAATTTGGGAACGTCAATTAGCCTAACCTGCATATCTTTGGAATGTGGGAGGAAACCGGAGTACCCGGAGGAAACCCACCAAGCACGGGGAGAACACGCAAACTCCATGCACACAGAGACGGGAATCGAACCCAGACAATCTGGGTTTTTTCCAAAATGTGATTTTTCTGCCTATAATATACCATGATTAACATCAACCATAAATATGAACAATTAGACGGCAAAATGAGATACCTCCACTTTTGCACTTTTGAGAAAATGAATCAGTATTGCAAAATGATAAAGTGAAAATATTTTTCTGCTTGTTTTCTTTGAGTCAGAAGGGTGTCAAAAAGCACAAATGGCAAGATATTTTGTTACCATTTTTTGGTGTTACACAAGTGTGAGTTTTTGTGATTTTTCAGAAAGCTATAACTCCATCTCCAACAGTTTTGTCACAATGGATAAATCAGCCTGCAGTTGTGTTTGTGCTCATGTAAGAATGCAATGAAATATCAGTAATATGCTAATTGAGTTTTGTTATATACTTCCTAACACAGCGAGACAGACATTTCAAAACCCACATATTGTTCATATTTTAAATTCTGTAAATGTTGTTTCTCTGATACACCACAGTGCGTACTCTTCAGTATTCCCCATAGCTTTGCTAGGTATATAACATGGTGTTTGTACATCACATAATTCCTTTTGGCTACCGTTCTCTAAAAAACTTTTGAACGCATTCAAACCACACACACACCACCACTGTGCTGTACAGGAACACACTGCTCCACTGAATGCATGACGGAAGGAAGCGGTGCGAAAAATGGCACGCATCGGCTTTCGGTTAAAAATCTGGAGGCTCCATGTCATGCTTTCCTCAAATCATGCGGATTTAAAGCTTCTAATATACGATTATATGGCAGTTTTCAAATTAAACTTCGTGTCATAGACAACTTTTTGTGGCAGATAATCATTTGGCGAAAATAAAAAGACAGAAAGTGGCGTTTATTGTATTTGCTGTCAAACTGTTCATACATAAATAGACACAATAAGCAATCTGAGCACAAAACATCCCGACTGCATCACCATAAAAGTCTAGACATATCAGAGGAACAAGGTTGCGATAAAACCCAGGAAATCTCTGTCCTTGTGTTATGTTTCTGTGGTGGAAAAGCAGGACCGAGGTGTAATGAGGTGCAGCATTACACTCCCATTGCAGTGTTAAGAGAGTGATTTATTGGCTTTGTCAAGAGCAGCTGTTGCAGGGAGACGACTGCTTGACAGCAGCCTACTTTAAGGGAGAGGCATTTTTTTAGTGAAAGGACCAGAAAAGACACCTGGCAGAAGGAACTCCAGCTTTAGGACATGTCCTCACTAAACTTAAATCTGGCAGTATGGAAATCTAAGACACTCAATAACTGTTTCTGGATCACTTTCTCACACTCTTAAACCGAGAGACATGAGAAACAAGGAGAGAAAGGTGTGTCGAGACGAGCTGTTATGGTACCTGTCTTCTCTGTCCGCCACCTCTAGGACTAAACTGTCATGGAACAGATGCCCCGAGCAGAATTTACATCTCACGACACCCCCCCGCCACACACACATAGATACGCTCGTTCACTTTTATAAGCGAGGATCGTTCACTGAAATATTTATTAATGCATGTATTCAATGCTACACCAAAAGCTAACATTAAGCTTATAACGATTATAATCATTTTATCAGCTTATATTACTGTAAGCTTATCAGCTCTGCCAAAAGCTGTTCTCCTTGTGGGGTCCAGGAAATTGTTCCCAAAACTACCAGAGTGTATGAAGGCACCACACACACACAATCAGCACAAACGGAGTCTGGACAAAATCAGGCCATTGCCAAATCCCCAAAAAGTGATGTCAGTGTAAGTGCAGCTGTAACGGCGGTGTGTACTTCCTGAAGCAGCACATACAGCCATGCCTCGGGGAGGGAAAAAAAGTCCCTGACACTTGTTTAACTGATTTTATTGCAAAACTTGGCCAGGAGTAAGAGAAGAGAAGAGTAGAACCGGTTACTCAACAGCTTAGCTTCTAAGTTCTGTATGTGTTTGACATTTTCTAAAATGATTGCTTTAAATGGGAAAACACAGTTGCTGTTCTAAAGCTCCAGGGGCAGCGCTTCGATTCCTGAGCTCGTTTAATGTCTGTGTGAAATCTCTCTGTGTCTGTGTGGGTTTCCTAAAGACTCCATAGTTTCACCCCATCTTATGGTAAATGTAAATGTGTAAATGTGTGTGGAGCCCTATAATGGCATGGTGTTTCGCCCAGGGTGTATTCCTACGTACTTCACACCCAGTCTTCCTGGGAAATGCTCTGGATCCACAACATCCCTGACCGAGATAAAGTGGCGGCTGAAGACAAACGAATAAATGTTTCGAGTTAGTTTCTCTAAAGAACTTTTTTTGACAATATGTATATTAGAGAGATACTATTAAGGTCACTCTGACCTGAGACTAAATAGATAAAAAGTGTTTAAAATTGGCTAGACCTGGTAAACATGTGATTTTCATCTTTGCGGCACTGCCCTCTATTAAATATTTGCACTCTCTGTGCACACACACACACAAACACATGCATACCTGCTACAGTATCAGGACAATCGTGGTTCTTCTAAGTTTATTCGCATAAATATTGTTTACAGTGCTAGTACATACTGTACTGTAAGGTGTAAGATAGGATTTATTATAATAGATAGCCTATAAAAGTTTATGCAGGGTTCGTTAGTGAATGACTTTCAAGATCAGATTTTTTCCCCACTATTATACAATGCAATGTTTTAGGTCGTTTATTAAAATTATTTTGCCAAAATAAACAGACTCAGCACGTCTCTCTCTCTCTCTCTCTCTCTCTCTCTCTCTCTCTGGATAGTAAGACAGCTGTGTGTGTGTGTGTGTGTGTGTGTGTGTGTGTGTGTGTGTGTGTGTGTGTGTGTGTGTGTGTGTGTGTGTGTATGTCTGAGCTTGTACAAGCTTTGTGTTTGTCTGTTGTGAAAATGCTTGTAATAAATGAATTGATGCTTATAATTTGTAAATTGTGACAGGAATATCAGTCCTGTAACGGAGAATCCTTGTGCTGTGATTCATCGATGATCATCATGTGATTCATCGTCTCAGAAAATCTCATTGTCCTTAATAATCCTGCCTCCTAACGACACCAACATCATTTACAGCTAGTATAAAATGCAAACATGAGCTATACGGACTCTTCAATTACAAGTGAGGAAAAGGTTTCATACATTATGTTTAATTTATTCGATGAAGCTGTTTCTTGCGGTCATTTATAAATACATAAACTGCTAAACAGACAAATCTTTTCTATGTTCAGTACGAACATGTGATTAAAACTCACATCAGTCATGTACTGTATTTAGTTCGTGTTAACACATAAAAGAAAATGAAAGAACTGCGTTTGCAAATGAAACGAGCGGAATCAATTTGCAATATAAGTTTAAGTTGGTGTTAAAAATACCTCTGTGGATTAATTCAATTATACATCACAGTCAGTTTCATTACTGCAGAAGACGCAGATTGATTTTCAGGGCTTTTGTAGCCAATTTCATTTGAACTGGCAGATAAATATAGCGTGACATTATTGAGAAGGTAATCATTTTATTCTTTTAGAAGGCATCGAAGCTTTTATTTTACTTTTTAATGTTTCTTAATCCAACTTTTATGGAAAAATCACACCTTCATTTTTTTTTTTTGTGTGGTAGCAGAGGCATGGTCAAGAACACGGGATGAGGAGGAGGAATCGCTGAGAACGAGCAGACTGTAATGGACGAGTGGCTACACCTGTGTGTGATTAATGATGACATGCTGATATGCCATGTGTCTGCCAGTGAGAGCCTGAAAACCTGAAAGACTGTGTATCGGAGCTGAGCTGCTCGAATAAACCTTTGTCAGACAGCTTCCTGCTGAGCCTCTGTGTGTGTGTGTGTGTGTGTGTGTGTGTGTGTGTGTGCACACACTAGTGTACGTCTAATATTGTTATCAATGAATTCTCCATGTTAAATACAAAACCGATATCAAAGCTCTGAGATTTGTATCTTATACTAGTAGATAAAAGCAGTTATTTGTAACTAGTAATTGGGATGATGTGATGCCGTATACTGTCAGAGGCTTTGGTTATGCAGCAGCTTGTCCCCATAGATTTAGGTAACCAAAATGACAGTATGACAGAATAGAAATAATAGCCTCAACACAAAATAAAAAAAATGAGATGCTATCACACTGGCCTTGTGCTATGGGCTACAATCTAATGAAGTTTTAGATTAAGCCCCATACACGGCTGTAAACAAACCGCCATCCATTCAACATTACATCTAGCAGGATGTTTCGAGAGATTATATAGTTTATATAAAAAATACAGAAAAATATATTTTATTGAAGTTTTTAAAAGGGCATCGATAACAACTCTGTGTGTGTACACAGTATATATCCGACGATTATCATGCACAAGTTGCTGGATGGTTTTCGACATTTTTGGGGGTTGAGCTCGTTCAAGGTCTTCCAGTGATATCCTTTCGCTCTTGAAGTATGCGCGCCACTCAAAACACCTCGGACGACTCATTGCAGCATCACATGGTCAGTATAGCACCATTCAAAACTAGTCTAGAAACTTCTTCATACCACCTCATATGAAAAAAAAAACAACTAAACTAAACATAATGGTGTAGTGGTTAGCGCCATAGCCTGGCACCTTTAGGACTGAGGGGTTGAATCCCACCTTTGGGTCTGTGTGTGTGAACTTTGCATGTTCTCCCCGAGCTTGGTGGGTTTCCTCCCTCAGTAGATTAGACTAAATGGATTTTCAAAATTCCCATATTTTGCGAGTGTGTGTGTGTGCACCACCTTGTGCAGCAAGTTCCCTGGGATAGACTCCATGCTTCCCACAACCCTGTACAGAGAACGTTGTCTAGAGAACAATTGAGTGAAAGAGTTGCGCTCCCTGATGCCACCGTCCCATTCTTATCCAGGCTTGGGACCAGTACTAAGCTCCTTTAGTACTGTAACCCACCCCTCTGCATGGCAGGCAAGAAGTCATTGACCCACCAATGCCCTAGATACTTATATCAGATTCGGTTAATGATTAGTAGGTTAATTTCCTGCTAAAAGTTGTCTTCGGATTTGGTCAATGTAAAGCCTTACACTGGACACAACTCTGTTAGAGGGCGTTAGAAAATCCCCATCAGTACCCCTATTTTCCCCTTACTGCTTTCTTCCCCTTTCTCTCAAGGGCCCTTTTCTCCCAAGCTGCTCTCATGTATTGCCATCGTCACCACATTTCCTCTCAGCCATTCTATTTTCTTACTAGCTTTCTCCTACACGCACAATCACCCAGTGGGAGAGCTGCTCTCTCTCCACAGGACCTCGCTTACAGGAGATGGCTTGCCTCTGCCTCCAGGTCATCATAGTGCTTTGTTCAAGGAGTGTGTGTGTGTAAAATTGAAGCCACAACAAGAACAGAGCAGAGGCATGTAAAAGTCTCAGCGGTGCTAGAGGGCTTTCCGTGTCGTTTATACACTATTCATGATGGTCCCATGTGGCAGAAACATAAAAGAAAAAGCGGATGTAACAGGTGCCATCATGCCACGGCTCTTTTTGGCGTAGTTGCACTCTTCTACAGCACTCAGTTTTCCAACGTGTCAAAAGTGTGACACAGTGAGAGAAGGCAACAATGTGGAAAAGATGGCATTCATACAACTTTGGAAAGGGCGTTATACTTTTCATACTTTTTACACACACTTATTTTCACCTGAGAGCAATTAAGATTCACTCATTCCAATTACTTGAATGAAGAAAACCACTGGATACTGGTAAAACATCTGGAAGAATAACCTGACATTGGGATTGAACCGAAAGCCTTGGATCTATTAGGCAATTAACCTTTCACTAACAGAAAAAAGGCACCCAATGAGGCAAAAGAATGTAAATAAAAAACAGCGCGATGAAATATTCAGTGAAGCAAAGCGTTGAATGGCTTCTTATTAAAGAGATAATAAACAAATGCAGCTTCTGTCCTAAACAGCAATCTGAATGTATTTGTCCCATAAAACGACTATAATTAAAACCTTCTTTACAAAATGAGCCACACAAACCGGCAAATGCATAATCTCAGCCAAGGGCTTAAGATGTGCAAATCAAGCAATCAGCTGCAGGTCCGAAACGTTGACGCGGCTGAATTTTAATGAGCAGCTGCTCCGTTTCCTCTGTCCCCCCCTTCACTTTTAATAAACCTCCACGGTGACATGTACACTGACCGCAATGACAATGTGTGCTGTGAGTAATTTCACACAAAAGCTACGCCGCAGTGAAATGTCTGACTTTTTTTTTTTCCCCCCACTCACCTACAACACTGGTAACCTTCAGCCCGTCCACTGATTCAGGTCAGTGAGCTATTTAATATGCTTGGAGTGTGAGCGGTTGCAAGTCTCTAACTGTTTTCTCTCTCTCTCGGTCTTCAGATGGACTTGCAATGTTTGGTCGCATCCGTAATCTTCTATAGCATTCTTTTTTTTCTGATTGCTAAGTGTGTGAATGTGTATGTGTGTTTGTGTGGCTACCACATAACCCTTTCATTTAAAATCTGATCATTCATATCATGTGGTTATAAATATGTCTGGAGATCTACGTAGGTAAGGATTAATTTGACCCGTTCAGTCATGAGCCTTATATATAAAGAATGTCATTTTGAGACTGATAATAATAAAAATGCAGAGATAACATGACACACTTATGGGCCCATCATTACCACACATAAATCTTTTCTACGACTACACATTTCGCAAAATTATGTGTTCGAATATTAGAACTGGGACATTGACGCCAGTCTAGACAGAATTTATTGACATTTCTTGGTTTATTGTTAAACCATTCCTCAAAGTGAAAGAGAAGAGAGAGAAAGAGACCCAATATTGCTACTGTCTTGCAAAACAAATGAGTTTTTTTCTTTCCTTTGCACCCGTTTCATTTAGCTGTCCAGGTTTTTTTCACGCCATCACTTGACTGATGCGTCTGGTGTTACTGTTTCCTACGAAAATACCGAAGCCGTTCAGACTGAATTAAAGTCTGAGGCTGGTTGAAGATGGACACCTCCTCACACACACACACACACACACACACACACACACACACACACACACACACACAGACACACAATTAAATAAAAGGTTGACAAGGCAGGCTGTAAATAAATGCAGTGCAGTACACGACGTTTCCAAAAGAACAGAAGTTACAGACGGAGCAAGAGTGCAATGTCTTGCAAAATATATAATAATAACTTCCACAGTGACACAAAAAGTGATGTTTGACAAAAACAGATGCTTTAGTCGCTGTGATGGATTTGTTAATGTATTGCCACCTTAAATCTCTGAATGTAAGATACTGTGGATTTTATTAGTCAAGTGCTTAATAAAATTATTGACTATTGTAATAATAATTACAGTAGCAATCAAATAAGAAACAAACACTCTTGTTCAGATTCGTCCTCATAGCAGATTGCACAATTCTGTAGTCTATGCCTCTAAATGTTTAAATTATCTAATATTACGTTTTTAATAAAACTACTTTTAGCAAGCAAAACAGAACTGATTGAACTGAGTGACAAAGATTAGTTGACTATTATAGTAACATGCTTGTGTTTAAATCCTATGAGTGACTTTTACCTTAAGTTATAAACTATGAATTACAGTATATAATCAAGTTAAGGCGGACTACATCATACCTGTGGGGGGGAAAAAAGGGTAAAAAAAAAAAAGAAAAAGGAATATTTCTTGATTTAAAAAAAAAAAAAACATGAACCAAAACTGAGATTCATTGTCAAACAACAGAATAAAATAAATAAACATTTCTGTAATCTGAAGTGTATCACCATCAAGAGTATAAAACAATAAAAGAAAATATGGAAGGTTTTGCATCACATCACAACCTGGCTAGCCCAATACTGTAATTTTAATATAAAAGAATATTCACTTTTTTTTTTTTTTACTTTGTGTTCAAGGTCGGCATCAGCCGGCATCAGCAGGAAAAGGCTTACCATTTCCAAGTTTTCAAACTTTAACTGATCAACTGAATTTATTCCTAATAAGAAAGGAATCTGTCAACAGAATTGGAAAATTTACAGCTTACAAACAAACATTTCTCTAGAAATAGGATTAATAACCTTATATTGAAAGCTTGGTTTGTTGCAATTTTATGATAAGAACCAAGATTGCAATATAAGATTATATAGATCTTATAGTGTAACTACTCAGACACCATAAACTGATGTTGGTGCCTGTTACAGCTCTGACATCTCTACAGTAAGAAGTATTCAGCTTTTATTTTGTGGTTCAACTTTGGCTAATTTATTTTTGCTAAATTGTCCTTAATTTCCCAATATATTTCAAAATCCATACATTTTCAGTGGAATTTAGGTCAGAATAATAATAAAATATTATGGCTGCTGAAAAGATTAGTTGTTTTTTTCTGGTTAGTTAAATCTAAATTGTTTTGTTTCAGAAAATTATCTTTATCTATATACGTACGTTGTTAATTTGAAGTTTTAAAATACTTTACCCCTGCCGGTTTATATTCTTCTTAACTTAATATTTGTTTATTCTCAGAAATATTTTCATACATATTTTTCAGCCTAAATCCAAAAGGCACCTGTGCGCGAAAATATGAAGTGGATAAAGAGACTGAAAGTATAAAAAAGAACCAAAACAGACGTATATGAATACTTAAGTCCCTTTGGTGTACTGTTGTTTCATCATTAGTTCACCAATTTGAGCACAGTATATACAAAAATAATGCCATGAACATGTAATAAACACTAAATTAATTTAATGTCAGCACATTTCTGACACAGAGTTGTTGATTTCTGGTTTTCCATGTTGGCTCAATATTCCGCTAACATTAGTATTCCGATCAGAAGTTCAAATTGATTAAGCTCCTTCGTAGGTTAAAGAGCCTAGACTAACTTCAGGTTTAATTGGTCTGTTAAAGAACGGTGGCATAGTGGTTAGCACTGTGGCCTCCAGGGTCGTGCCTCCTGTGTGTTGTTTGCACGTTCTCCCCATGGTGGGTTTCCATCAGGTACTCCGTCCTCAGCCCCACAAAAACAACCATACACAGTCCAGACCCATGCAGAAAGGGATAATTGGCATTTCCAAATTGCCAGAAGTGTATGAGTAAGTGTGTGTACTTGTGTGCCCTGTGATGGATTGGCACCTTATCCAGGTGTACCCTTCCTTGTCCCTGAGTCCCCTGGGAGAAGCTCCACGCTTCATGCAACCCTGTACAGGATAAGCGGTATGGAGAATGAGTGAATGAGTTGTGATATGTGTATTTAAGGAGGAAAAAAAATTTTTTTTTTTTTTTTTATATTTTTTTGGGGTAACGGTGGGGGTGACAATTTTCTAGGACAAAACAATGATGAAGATTTGCCTAACCAGAAAAAATTAATAATAGGATGGATGTTACTGTAGAGGATTGATTAAACCTGAACACATGAACACCTGCTCTTTCATCAGCAGACAGATGATAAGCAGATGACTGGCTTAGTCACTGATGAGAGAGAGAGAGAGAGAGAGAGAGAAAGTGCACTCATGAATAGGGTGTAAGTACAATACCCATAGTTCACGCTGCCACACTGATGCTGAAATCATTTGCAGTTCAAGATCAAATGTCTGACTGAGAAATAAATAAGAGGTGTGGGAAGGTGCAACTGTATCATTTTACAGTTAGTTGAAGTCGTCAGTCACTTGTCAGGCATCGTCTCATACATCTCTGGAATGCTTCTGAACCCAGAGTCTGCTCATGTCACCTGCTCACTTCTTTAGCAACCACAAACAACATGAGACTTTGCATTCAAACAGTAATGCAGTTGGTGTTAGCCTAGGACATGTGAAACTGGGTGGAATAAGAGACCACGCTGACCTTCAGAATTAAAGCCCCTAATGTAAGGAGATTGCAAATTCGAATCCTGATCATACGAAGGTCATCATTGCTGGAGGTCCAAGTGTGAACAGCTGGTGAGAGATATGACACTGTTCAATTCCCTGTCAATCAGCATGACACTCATCACTAATCAATAAGAAAATCAATGAGTTCAGCCACTGAACTTTTCCAACCCAGAGCGGTTTGCTCTCTTCCACAGCAATCCAGTCTGGGTTGGGAAAGTTCAGTGGCTGACTTCACATGTCTTGGAAGAAGTGCATGCTAGGCTAGTTAGTGGCTATTGAGTAGCATATGGCTAAACTACGTAGGAGACAATGGGGTGCAAAAAAAAAAAAAAAGATTGATGCCACATTATTAGTATTCATGTATTTTGTTTGTTTGTTTTTTTTACCAACAAACACACATACCAACAAATCGGGCCTAATAACAATGCACAATCCTTTTATGAAATGTACACACATTCATTCACAAGCACCACTTGCACTTACTCGGCTGAGAGTTACAGTATTTCGCAATACATTCCTGATTCGCTACAAGCCATTTCTACATATTTGGGCTATTTAAGGGGTTCCTACGAGGTCAGCCTTTCAGACACAAAGCAGATAGTCTGAACAAGGATCTGGCACACTGGGAAAACTATCCACTTTGATGGTATCCAAGCACAAGTGAAACACTGGGATAAGTGTATTAGTGTAGCAGTGGATTATATAGAGAAACAAAGTTATTCTTATAACTGTGTCCTGTTATTTTTCGCAATCAAAAGTCCCTGTTTGACTTGAACACTGTGTTTTAAAATAAGTTTACATTTGATTAAACTGAATGACATAGCACAATTCCTGACACAACTGACATGCACAAGTTGTAGTGTCAAATGTTTATCTTAAACTCAACAGTCATTGATCACCACAGTTCACCCTCAGTTCCCCACAAATTTCCTAAATAATTTTTAAAAACTTCTTAAATTAAATTTTTCTCAGATGCAACACCAGATGGCTTTACAAAAGAGCTTATTAAGGCTTTCTCTTATCATACAGATATGACTGTGTCTCCAAAATGTCAAAGATGCATTATAGGGAAGTAAGCGAATTCCATAACATTACTGTGGTGAGGCCATTAATTATGCTGCATACACTGAATAGAAGTTAATTAATTTCAGTCACACCAGTGTTATCAAGTATGCATTTATCCTATAAATATATCCTGACCTTTCCATTATCATTTCATTTGTTGTGGGAAATGTCATGACATGGCTTTATCCTGATAAGAGTCTATCCCTGAAACACTGGACATACATCCTGGATGGGACACAAGTTCATTCTAGGACACCTTGTACATACGAACACATTCACAAATAAAGTAATGAATCCATGTTCTGAGATGTTTTTGCCAGAAACATCAAGATGAAGAAACCCAAATGACCAGGGGGAAGAACATGGGAAAACTCGACACAGAAAGCAATGCAAGCTCAGGGATCTACATCAAAACCCCCCACTGACAATACATTTCATTTAATATCTCATATAATACTTTGTGTTGAGGATTTCTCTATCAAAGGAGTCACTAGTCATTACCATGTGCATGAATTTCATACTGAAATTCTGTACTGTGAAAATTCTTTAATTATGTTATTGTATGTAAGTATAATTTTTATTGAAAATCATGACAATTCTACTGTAGGACTAATCAAAATCTGATCAAAGGTTAACACAGTACAAAAAAAAAAAAGTAAATAAAGCTCTGGTGCAATACAGTAAATAAATTTCAGTTATGTCCACTTTACAAAGATTTTTGAAAGAAAATATTGACCCTTTTTATTCAAAGATGAATTGCACGATTTCAAGCTAGAGTAGTTTTTAAAATACCTCTGACGATATTTTTTGACATATTTTTCCCCAAAAAACGTTTTTACAGGTAAACATGAATGAATGGAATTTAAAGACTGCACTTTTGTTATGAGCGAAAGTTTCGGTTTTAAATCCATGTCACACGGAGTGCGGTAATCATACATGTGCTACAGACGCAAGATTAAGTGCAAGTCCTAAACATGAGTTACAAACTGCAATTATATTTATTCCTTCTATTTCGTCATTGCAAATCACTGATGCAAAAAAGTCAGGAGAAAGGCTTCATCTTACTAAAGGCAAAGCACATACACTACAGTACGTACATGTGTCCTATGCTTTCCCTTTGGGATTAATCTCTCTCTAACTATCTAGGTATATCTATCATACTAATTTCCTCCAGTCCACTCCTGTAAAGCAACAGAGAAGCATTATGGGAGGAAAAAAGAAACCGTGGCATTCTGCAGTCTCAGAAAACAAATTTATTCTCACTGGGTCATTTTTCTTGTTTTCTTTTCTTTTGCAGCTGCAGAGAAGGTCCAGCCTTCATCATCATTAGACGAGGTTCTGAGTCTCGCCATCCATAAGCAATTAAAGCTGTAAGGAGTGAATTAAAGTCTGAGGTTTGAAAGAGAGAAGAAGATCAGCTGGGGATGGAAAACCCATAAAGCTACAGATTAAAGCTCGACATGGCTGACCAAACCTGTGAGTGATGCCTGGTTATCCTTTCGTCTCGAGGCTTTGATCACATATTACGAATGATGAAGTTGGTGGGAAAGGGGGGGGGGGGGGTAAGGGGCTGATTGGCTGACTGAAAAAAGGATACTGCAAAAATACTGCAGTGAACATGCAAGGTATAGGTATAGGTGGTCTCTTAATTAATTAATCTGAAAGATTGGAGAAAAACAAAAATGTCGCTTTTTTGTGTACTGGTCTAATTGATCAGTGACGATGAACTACAGTAGATCCAGGATGCTGTAAGTGGAAACACATTGGCATTGAACTGCTTCCAGTGTGACTCACATATAGTAAGCATTGCACTTTCACACTGATTTAGATTTGTACATTGTACAATTCAAATGTCTCTTTATGAAACTAAAGGTTTAAAACATTGAGCTGACAAAAAAAGTTTGAATCACAAATTTTTGGTTTTCAATTAGACTGAAAAGCAATATAATGATTTTATCATTCCTACAGGATATTACACTTCCATAATACCCAGGGATGTTTACATCTTTTATATCACCCGACCTGCATTTCATTTCTTTTATAATCCTTTATGCATTTCACATACAGTAGGAGCTACACACTTTAACACCAATATATTCTAATATGCATTACCATAAAAAAAATAAAAAATACACACACACACACATACACACACAAAACAATCCCCTTCCCCCCAATTAAAATGGAAAATCTGTCCATTAGAATATTTATCTGAAATCATTTGCTTAGGTGTCTTGATTTCTCCAATATTACATTCCCTGGCTCTGTTTTAAGTTCTAGTTTTAACTTCATTATGATGTAAAATCTATCAGTGGACTGCTCAGCCAAAAAAATAATGATATATTTCACATTCACCTTTAGCTTTGATTACGGTGCACATTTACCATGGAATTGTTGCAACAATCTTATGCAACTTCACAACGTTAATTTTCATCCAGAGTTGCATTAATTTTTTGGCTAAGATGTATTAATGAAGGGAGACTTGAACTACTTCACTCCCAAAAGACATTCGATGGAGTTAAATTCGGGACTCGTGTGTGAAAATGATTCATGTGTGAAAATGATTTCTAATGGTCCCAAAACAATTTGTTCAAAAGTTGAGACTGAAAAATCTTAGCATTGCCATCCAAAACCTACTCATTCAGTATGTTCAGGTCGTGGGCTGACTTCATTTTATTGCCACATAACGTTGCAGAGCCCAAGCAGCTGAAGCAACCGCAGATCATAACACTGCCTAGAGGCTTGTACAGTGGGCACTATGCATGATGGTGCATCGTTTCCCTTCTCACATACTGTACTGTAGCTCTGGAACAAGGTCAATCTGCACTCATAGGACTAAATACAATTTTTTCATCGCTCCAAAGTCCTATCTTTATGATCTCTATTAAGATAAATCCATTTTTTCAGATTACTTTCACTAACAAATTGATTTCTTATGGTTAATTCCCAAACTTCTGAGCTCTCATGGCAAGGTGCGTGTGGAAATGCTCTTACTTTCACTATTAAACGTAGCTATAATTTCTACTGTCGTTTTTTACAATGCAACATCAACAAGTGTTTAAGTTATACCCAATTCTGGTCATTCATGTTTTTTTTCCTTCCCAACCATATTTCTTCTGCAAGTTTAGCACTGTCCTTGTTTTAATAGGTTTTGTCCAGATTTTTTTTCCAGGTCTTCTTAGTCATACTATTTTCTTATTTGACCCTTTTGCAACACAGTAAGATCTTTTTCATGACCACAGGACGCATCTCCTGACATGCTTGTTTAAGAAATGAGAAGTTACTCACTTCTCATCGTGCCGCGACTCGTTGGTGTAGTGGTTAGCACTGTCGCCTTGCACCTCCAGGATCTCTGTGTGCATGGAGTTTGCATGTTCTCCCCATGTTCAGGCCAAAAATCTGTAAATTAGGCTAATTGGCGTTCCCAAATTATCGCAGTGTGTGTGCACTGCGATAATTTGGCACCCTGTCCAGAGTGTACCCCGCCTCTTGCCCGAAGTCTCCTGGGATAGGCTCCAAGTCTCCCCCAATCAACAATTCTTAAGTATTTGCTAAATTAAATCGAAGAATTATACTGTATTTTTTTTTTCACAAAGTCCATTTTCACTTGAATTTTTATGCATAAACAGGCACTCTTACTTTACTCCTACCTTATTTCCTTTCAACTTGCTCTACTGATAAACCTACACACTAGGCTACTTATAATGCAAATATGAATAGGGCTTCTGAGAGTCTATAAAAATATCAAATATTTTTCACACTTAGATGGCCACATAACCATTTTGGAACTAACAAATCAGTCACTCATAAATATTCCAGAAATGCTTTCAAAATTCTCTGATGCTTAAATTACTAAACATATGAACTGAAAGAAGCTTGAAGATGAAGGAAAGTTTAGCTACCTAAAAATTGTAGATAATTTACATTTATATTATTTGCATTGGGATGCACACAAGAGTCGGTGCTATAATAGTGGGTATAACGCAGTGCTTCGGTGTATCCGCCACAGAAATCTGTCTCAGCAGCTGCATCAATATCATCTAGGCTTGTTGCTGTCACAAACAAGTCTGTAAATTTGATGTATTTACTTGGATTAAATGGGATTTTGTAAAATGTTTAATTGTGAGCAGGGAACAATCAATATCACACAAGTCTGAACTGCTTTATCTCTGTGAAAGTGTGCCAGTGCTCTGAACAGG
The DNA here is from genome assembly GCA_030068275.1 of Clarias platycephalus. Taxonomy (NCBI): domain Eukaryota; kingdom Metazoa; phylum Chordata; class Actinopteri; order Siluriformes; family Clariidae; genus Clarias; species Clarias platycephalus. Next base: position 11,258,438 of record JAQQZT010000038.1, on the reverse strand, counting down.
TGTCTTGCTAAGACATAAACAAACTTTGTCCATCAATCCACCGATGGTGCTTGAAATATCTAAAAGAAGGATTTGGATGAAAACATTATTATTCTATTCAATAATTAATAAATGGATAAATAATTTATCACTAGTCATGCTGCCTCTCACCACGAATTGAGGCTTGATCTTGTAATTTATCTTCATGCAGGCTGAAAAGGTTGAGCTTTATTGATTCACAGTCCTAATCTGGGAGTTCCCCAGTGGTGAGTCCTTGGTCCAATTTTGTTCTTCTTACAGAATACATCACTGGGGTCAGTCCTCAGATTACACTTCCCAAAACTCAGTGCATTTCCCTATATGAATTTTAACTGCAAGAAATTAACTGAATGCCTTTGACATCTCTTTGTGAAGATGCATATTTTTAAACCAATCATTAAAGCAGGACTAAGAAAGACTAAGTTGACCATTATAAGCTTACATTTGGTTCATCTAGTCCTGATGGAGTCCTCGATTGTACTCTGCACAAAATATCTTAATCCTTCTTACTATCTTTCTTTCTCTGTCAAGCTACAGATGGCACTCCTGAGAGACCAGTGGTACTGACCCCTTATACCTGCCTGATTCCTCCCTGATGGCCTGCTTCTGGTTGAAGTTCTTGCTACAGAAGACCACTCACTGCTGCAGAGGATGGCCTCATGGGGTCTGTTTAAAAGATATGAAAACTGAGGGTGGCTCCACTTAATATTCCGAAGATGGCTTTGGATTGCATTAGTATAAACAGTTTTTCAGTGATGACTTGCACGTGCAATCTCTCTTCAATAGTTTTAGGACCGAAACTGCAACAAACAATTTTGTAACCAGGCCTCTAACAGTGAACAGTTGGTAAACCTAAACAAAATAAGCTTTATGTTAATTCAAAAACATTTCATGTTATAGAACAAAGTTACAGAGGGGATTTATATATGGCCATGCTACTGTATCTGGTATCACCCACATGAGGATGGGGTCGTTTTGTGAGTCTGGTTTCAGTTTCCTTCTCATGTCATCTCAGAGTTTTTCGTTGCTATAGTTGCCTCTGGATTTCTCATTACAAACAAACTGATACGACTAAAACATATATATCTTTAGTGATATCTAGAAAATGTATTTACAGTATGTAAAGTTCTTTTGTGATACTGTATCGAATAAACAAATATGTATTTTGAATAACCCATTCAGGATTTGGGGTTAAAATAACCTTCATAATGTTCCCTAGATTTTGGTGCATGGTTGTGGATATTTGTGCTCATTCTGCCACAAGAGCATTAATGGGGTCAGGCACTGAGGAGGCTATGGGGCACAGGCAGCATTCAAATTCATCCCAAAGGTGTTCAGTGTAGTTAAGGTCAGGGCTTTGTGCAGACCACTCAAGTTCTCCCACTCCAAACCATGTCTTTATATCATGCACTATCATGCTGGAACACATTTGGGCCTTTTCAAGTTTCAGTGAAGAGAAAATGCAATTATACAGTATACAAACTATTTCCAAATGTGTTGCAACAGTTTAAGAAATAGCCCACAAATGGGTTTGGGAATCTACAAACTTTTTTCCCCATGTATGTACTGTAGTGTACCCAACACCTTAAAATTCGGCTCATAAAAACCACTTATTCACTCACATTTCATCTAGTACATACAGTACACCAAAAGAATTTAATTTTCATCAATCATATACCAGAACATCAGCAACCAGATTCGTCTTCTTCCTGACAACATTTAAACAATACCAACTACAGAAAGCCATACTCGGATTCTCATCCAATCATTTTATAGACTATATACAGTATATTCACAGATATTCCTTTAAATACTGATATATCCTCTATAGAGGATTTACAATGCTGCAGCTGAACCGGTTCATAACCTCCTGAAGCTGTCTAATGTTATTTTCCTCCTAGGGTCAGCTTTCTCTTGCAGAAAAAAATATATCATACTTGATGAGCTCAGCATCGCAGTACAGTATCTTTGTACCACACTCACAGCTGCACAACTCCATTCTTCAAATTCATGAAGGCTGAAATGGCTTTTTGAGATCTTTGTGAGATCTTGCAGAGAGAAAGTCATATGAAAAATAGGGAAAGAAAACAATATGTAAATCCTTTTTGCATGTGCTATTTGTTACTGACGATCTTGGCAAGTTCTGATCTCTAAACAGACTCCCAGAGGATATAACTATATTTCGCAACATCTACATAATTAAGCATCCAGTATAACACAATTTAAAAGTATGTGACATGCATCAAAAATTGAACAAAATACAACATTAATGCAAATTAATAGCCTGTAGACTTTTATTTGTTGGGTAGCAAAATAATTTTTTACAGTCTCTATTTAAATGTAATTCTCACTGAAGATGTGAATGTGGAAAGAATATTTACTATAAAAAAAAAACGTCCATGCAACTGTTATATTACATCATCATATTAAGAAACCTTCTGGGCATTTTAAAATAATGATAAACCTCCTGGATAATAAAACCTTATGATAATTATTTCTCTATATTTTCACATGTATAAATCACTAATTAGCACACGGCCTTATGAATTTCCTCCAAACCCTTTTATCTCTTATACACACCTGTATTTATTTGACATAATTGATTATGTACACATATTCATTCTTCCACCGCTGTTCAGCTGTACATTTTCCACTTAACTTGAGGTAACAGAGTTTGCCAAATGACAAAATGCAAATTTAAGTTTAGTATACTGAAATAAAAATTAGAGGCACAGTGGTACGGTCATGTGGAAGGCCAAGGTTTGATTCCCAGCCAATTCCCAACCCCCAGCCACTGGATGCCTGGATAAAATGGGAGTGTTGCATCAGGAAGGTAAAACTTCTGCCAAGTTGTGTGCTTGTCAGATTGTCTGCTGTGGCGACCGCTTGATCAAAAGCAGCCGAAAGACCAACACTAACATACTGAGGTAAAAACTGGAATGAAAACGCATGTAGAACCTGGTAATAAGCACAACTACAGTACATACGTGGGACGACATCAATCAAACAAGCAACAGCTACTGTGTAGGATCTGTAGAGCTCTGGAAACTTGGGGGCACCAAACTAGAAATACACATCTCAGAATAACACATCTTTACTACATAATGCTGAACCCAGAAAACTGTTATGAAGGCTGATGTACAGTATACCTGCTAGTAGGGGTGGGCGATATACCGGATACACGGTTAACCGGTAGAAATTTGTCAACCGATAGAGATTTTGGTCTATCATCTTAATCGCGGTTGAGATCACGTGACGTTGCACGTTACGTAACCACGCAATACACATTCACTTTTATGGGAAGCCAAACACATCTAAAGTGGGACGAAACCGTGGCACCCGATTGAGCCGGCGTGGGCAGACCAAATATCC
>JAQQZT010000038.1:11226311-11240356 GCA_030068275.1 Clarias platycephalus | reverse complement strand
ATAAAAGTGAAGATGGAAGACGAGGTGCGGGAGAAATTGAGGTCGGGAATTTACATCATTAAAAGAAAAAAAAAAGTGTTTGCGGGTGTGGGGCGGGTTGTAAAAATAGATACAGTGGTGCGGGGCGGGCTGGGACGGGGCAAATAATTTCATAAAAGCGGGACCCGCGGGTTGGAAAAATACCCGACCCGCACATCACTAATGCTTACGCACCTCAGTTACCACAAGTTAGCAACTTTAGCTTTGGCTTAGCTAAAAGCTAAGATGGCTAAAATTTATTTGCATTTGACTCATCCATAACCTATATGTCGTTCCCTACTGCCTGCTTCTTGTGGTAAGTTAAACTAAATATAAATACATAGTCATTCGACACCTGCATAGCAGTTGTCATTTAAATTGGCTAACTCCACTAATTATGCAAACTTTTAATGGTTTAATGGAATTTTAACTAATACATAAAAATAACCACTGTACAGTTTTCATGAATGGAAGACCAAAACTGTTTTTCTTCTACCAGGCTGCAAACATTTATTTCTGGTGTAAAGTTGGACCTTTTAACATGGAGGTCTGTTGGGGTTGACTTACTTTTGGAGAAAGCTGGTGGTGGTCATTCAAGAAAGTCTATATTTTGACAGTTTTGATCTGGACCCATTTTTAAGAACTAGAGGTTCCTGGACTGCACTGATGCCACATGATGAGTGGATACTGTAACTGTGAAGAAAAAAATCTTCCTAATAAAGTGGACTGTGAATGTATGTATTGTCACATTGTGACTTTTAAGCATTTGGTTTTCTATGGCACCAGATGTAAAGAAGTGGAACTATCTAATCTTTGGCTTTAATCTTAGAATGAAATACTCTATATATTTGAAAGGAACTTTTTTTTTTTTTCAAGCTTTTCCAAAGCCAGCCCTCGTTAAAATGTCTACAGTACATACACTGACCCACTTCTTTTAACAGATTTATGCTCAAGGTGAAAGTTCAGTTGAAACCAGACATTTAATTTGCATATACCAAACTAAACATTATAGAATAATTGTGCAACAGTTAAATGTATGTATGGTTGCCTCAGATCATGAAACGTTGCTTTATTTGTGCTAGATCAATAAACTTAATAAATGAAGTGGTACTGTGCTAACATGGCTGATGTAATTCCCAAGATCCTAAGCATCCTGGGATGTGGTCTAACATCCTGAGCCTGTAGAGCACTCCTAAAGCCAACAGTGCCCTAGTTTTTAATCCAATGTTCTAAGCCTATAGATATGTTGCTATAAAAAAAGCAAAGACCACAGGATTAAATTATCCAGGACATTAACTTTAAGTGAAAATATTTGATATGAATGTAATAAATATGTGTCATGTGTAAAAGTTAAAACCCTCTCATTTAATTCTATGCTTTTTTTTTTAATTTAAAAACATAAATAAATAAATAAAAATATCTGCTCATAGTGGGTCCTTTTTCACTGTGCCATTACATATTTATCAAAAAAAAAAAGTTTAGATCAACATTTAGCAGCAATAACTTAAATAATAATTTCCTGTATGACTTTATTAGCCTTGCACATCATTGCCGGGTAATTTTTGGTTCACTTCATTGAGGATTTTGGGTGTTTGCATATGCACAGCTCTCTCACATCACAGCATTTCAGTTGTGTTGAGGTCTGGACTTTGACTTGGCAATTCCAAAATCTTGATTCTTTTCTTTTTTGTCATTCTGATGTAGATTTACTAGTGTGCTTCAGATTAATGTCCTGTTGCCTGATCCAATTTCGACAAAGCTTTAGCTGACAGACAGATGGCCTTACATTTGCCTTTAGAATACTCCGGTATACAGAGTAGTTCATTGTCGACTCAATGGCTAAAATGTGCCCTACCAGTCAGTCTTTATGCTAAAATGGTGTTTGATTTTCAGCAAATATGGTGCTGGCCACTAAGGCCAAACAACTCCTCTTTGGTCTCATCTGTCCAGAAGTTCCAGGAGCCTTATGCTTTGGTCAGATGCAGTTTTGTAAACCTCAGTTGTGCTTACATGTTCTTTTAGACAGAAGAGGTTTTTCTCCTGACAACTTTTCTAAACTAACTATATTTAACTATATTTATTCAGTCTTCTTCTAATTGTGCTGTCACGGACTTGAACATTTAACATGCTCAGTCAGGTCTGAGGTATAGCTCTTGTTTTTTTATTTATTTATTTATTATTATTATTCTTTGAGTATTGCACAGTCTGACCTTTTGGTGAAAGTGCTGGGATGCCCACTCCTGAGAAGATTGGTAACTGTCTAGAAAGCTTTCCAATAGTGAATAATCTTCCTCACTATAAAACGATGAACTCCAAATTGTTTGGAAATTGCTTTATAACCTTGTCCAGATTGATGTACAGCAACAATTGCTTCTTTAAGACCATTACTTATGTCTTTCCCTCTTGGACATTGTGTTAACATACACCTGAATGCTCCAGAGCAACAAAAATGCAAAACCTTCTGCATTTATAGAGGGCTGCACACCTGCTGATGATTAGTTAATCTAGGGCAGCACCTGGCTGCAAATGACTCTTTTAAATCCTGTGAAAAATGTTAATTTTTTTCTTTTGGATCGATTTTTTGTTAAATAAATAATGGCAAGGTGGAAAAAAGTTACATGTTATTGTTTGTCTGAGGTTGTAGTTGCCTTTTACTAAAACCTGTTACAATCAGATTATTTTAATTGAATTTTGCTTCATTTTTTGCACAAAAACTCATAGAATTAATGACTGTACAGTCCGTTAACGCTTATACAAAGCACAAGTAAATTAATTAACCATTACATTGAACAAGTATTGCGAAGACTATTTATGTTTTTAGCCATTTATTCTAAATATAGTAGTAGCCAAATGTATAAGAGAACATATGCCCGGTACTAACTAAAGAGTTGTGCCAAATAAATGAAAAACTAGTGAAAAACTGGCTATCTGACAATGTATGAAGCTTCTGGAGCCATGGCCTGAGTCATCTCTATCTTCTTTACCTGATCTTCACGACGCTATTAAGCAGGCTAAGATATAGCCGGATACAGCAGGTTTTGAAGAAAAAAGTATAGCAATTTTATTGTATCAAATAACAATTTATCTTGATTGTCAATCAAGATGTTTTAGTGGTCATGGATTTTTTTTTTTCCCAGAGGAAAAGGCACAAGAGTAAAGACTTATCTCCTCCAATGCAACATCATACAAATTATACTTACAGGTCCAAGTAAAAAGTTTTGATGGATAAGGTTCTCCAGGGTAAATAGTACAGTTATTAGTGTAATTTAATAATCCATTTAATTGATATTTTACTTGATAAATCAATTGAATCAATGGGTTAAATTCATGAATTTCTATGGGTTAAAATTTTTTATCAAATGTTATTCTCTAAAATTGATGATTTAAGTTTTGAAATTGAGTTTGGCAAGATTGTTGCATTTTAATGTGGGTTATATACTTTTAGTAGTTTATAATATTTCCAAACCTGTTGGAATCGCAATTTAACAATCTTCCAACTGCTCCTAAAACTTAAACAATTTCCTTAAAGACCACCGGCAATTATGATTCCTTTTAGTAAGACTTACTATTACAGAAACATTAATTAAACACACTGACATTTTATGTAAAAACAGATAACAACCCTCACACACATTCCTCTACAAATTAAACAGGAATGCTGAACTTTGTGAGTATTATATAGATGTCAAGGCTATTGCACAGCTGAATTATTGCAGCATTTGTGGCTGAGTTGCAATTTATCTGCGAGGTGCTATGCTTTACATTTTGATGAACGCACCACTGTGAGACACTAGATACATTTTAAGGACTGTGAAGCCCAGTGCTACCCGCTGAATGTGCAATGTGGAGATTAGTCTGGTGGAAATGTTATTCGTATAAATATCATGCTGTTCATCAGCACAGAGGCAGGCAGAACATACGTGACTTTATGTTAAAATATTATAAGGAAAAAAAGAGATGAGTTCAGTTAACTCTGGGCTTTGTAAACCAAGGGAGAGAGGTTGTGAGGATATGAAAAGTGAGTAACACCAACCAAAGCGAACTCACATGAATGAAGAGTAAGTCTGTTTTTACTATTTCGTGACATGCCAATGTGCATTTAGAGAGTAAATTAAACTGGCACTTAAGGGCAAGAAAAAGTAAACAAATCACAATGACATGCCTAGAAGTGGGAATCTTTGGGCAGCCTATGATTTAACGTGAATTCAAGTCAGGATGTGACAGAGCAATTAGAAAACAATTTCCAATGCATCTTAAGGCATTCTGATTCTATACATAATGGCTGTTTTTAAAGTATGAAGTGAATTTTGTAAAAGCCTAGGGGTTCAAGAGCAGCGGAACGGGATCACATTCTCCATTTAGCAGAAAAAAAAGCAGAAACCCACAGCACACTTTCTTACTCCTGCTTCGACATTTCACTAACCAACCGAGCTGGATGTCACACAGACATACTGTACAGTATATCAGATGCATGAACAAGCTAAACACAGAAACACAACACGTAGAAGCACAAGGCAAATTCTGAAGGCAAGGGCAATCCCGAGAACTAGAAAAAGTCAAAATCAATTTCTAGAACAAATGCTACGTATAATATACTAGAGTTTTTCCGCAAATCATTATCTATATTCCTGACAAAGGAAAAGAGACTGTATATAGAGAAATCCGTAATAGTTTGTCAAATTAGACAGAGGTCAGAACACACTAGAAATAAGGGATTTAGAAACAAGCTAAAACTAAAGATGATTAAATAAGGCTAATTAATGAATGTTTTTATCTCAAAACACCAGACCACAACCAGTGAAACACCGTAAATTGCAAGGCAGGGCTAGAGACAATAGTGCTGAAATCAAAACAAAGGCACATGTCAATGTGAACCAACAAGCACATGGAGAGAAAGCTAAACAAACAAGTGCTCACTTGTGATTTGTGCTTAAAGGAAAAATCTGTGACAATGAACTTACAAATTATTATTATAATGACAATTATTATTTAAAAAAAATAGTCTTATCAGAGATTTCCATTCAAGTTTACTGTCTCCCCAGTCACTGCTGTGCAGGTGAATGTGTTACATCGCTTGATTTGTAACTGCGGTGCGAGCAAATATTGATGCCCCACTGATTTGCATGAAAGCTGAGCAGCGTAGAGTGATTTGTTCTTTTGTATTCTGAGGGTGTACTTGGTGCCAAAACAACTCACAGAAGAGAACAAACAGAAGCGTTTGGATATCTGCAAACCAAATTTTAACCGATACTCTAAGGAAGGTGGAAGTTTCTTAAAGAGAATCAGTACTGCTGACGAGACATGGATTTAACACGATGTGCCTGAGAGTAAACGGCAGAGTACGGAACAGAAACGTCCTCAATCGCCAACCGAGAAAAAGTTCAAAAGGCGACCATCAGCTAGAAAATTGATGCTTACACTTTTCTGGGATTCTCAAGAACCAGTATTGGAGCATTATCAGGAAAAAGCTTTCACAATCAACAGTGCTCGTTACAGTGAGATGCTTATTGAAGAGCTGAGGCATAAACTTTGGATTAAATGCAGAGGACTGCTATCCAAGAAGATTGTGGTCTTGCATGACAATGCACGTCCACATACTTTGTTTTAGGGTGTTATATATATCCACACTACACAGTCAAATCTTGGATGGTGAGTAACTTATTCTGCAAGACAAACAGAAATGTAATAAATACATTTTAACTTGATAAACGAGCTAGGTCTTGTGATACAAATAGTACGTATTCGCTTTGTCTGCCTAACGTCAAAGTAACTGAGCGTATGGTTCTTCTTCTTTCTCTCTCTCTCTCACTGTGGGTTTGTTGGTTAATCATCTCCTATGCTCGGTCTTGTAGTCAGCATCTATAGACATTTACTATAACATTGTCACCACGTGTGTGTGCACGTAAAGCATTTTTAATTTTGTGTCCAAGTGTAGTGACTGGGTTTTAGTAACTGTACTGCAACATGGGCCCCCCTGAACAAAAAGGTTAAAAGGCTGTATCAGTGCAGGAGATGAATCTGTTAAACGACAATGCAATGGCACATTTGTGTGAAATCCTCAAAAGAAGGCAAAAGCAAGTGTCATTAGAGGGGTTATTTGTTAAAGTGACACAAAAACCTCTCACAGTCAGAGGTCTAGAGAGAGCTGATTGGCCGAGCTCTCTTAGAGGGGAGAGATGAGAGGTACTTAGTGCTCCCACATTAATCATGGCTCTACAGCCAATCAGGGGCGTCTGTGAGCTCATGCTAACTGAAAAGTGGGGTGTGCGTAATTATTCAGCCCCCTTGGGTCTGAGTGCAGTCAGTTGCCCATAGACATTGCCTGATGAGTGCTAATGACTAAATAGAGTGCACCTGTGTGTAATCATAAATACAGCTGCTCTGTGACGGCCTCAGAGGTTGTCTAAGAGAATATTGGAGCGGATAGCGCTGTCCTCCGAGTGTGTTACTCCGTCCCCAGCGGTGCGTGTGCGAGCAGTTCTTAAAGATGCGGTTGGCCAGCGTCACGTGGTTCGGAGGAAACACGTGATAGTCTTTGGCCCTCCCGACTGAGTGGTAGTGAGTAGCCTTAATGTGAGAGCCCCCTAGTGACGGGGTGGAATTGGACATAACTAAATTAGGGAGAAAATCGGGGAAAAAAAAAAAAAAGATTCCAGAGAAGAACAAAGAGCAGTGTTTGTTTCCTTTAGTGTGTGTGTGTGTCCCTCACAGCAGCCATGATTCTTTTCAAAGGTAAAGTACAGGTTAATTTGCTTTATTTCGACTTTATATTCTGTATTAATAAGCTTTATATGAATATTTTTGTGTTGTGGAATGAATCATCAGGTTTTCCATGATTTCTTATGAGGAAATTCACTTTAATATGCTTTGGATTGCAAACATGTTTCCAGAACAAATTATGCTCGCTATCCAAGGTTTACCTGTAGTCCTGATTGCACTTTTACCTATTGGGTCCTCCGAAAGTACGAAGATTCACTTCTGATGAAGAAGTGAAGACAGCAGTGCATTTGTGGTTCATAGAGACTAAAACATTTTCATATAAATTTTTTTTTTAAAGGCTTGTTGACAGATGGACAAAGTATATTGAAAATCAAGGAAGTAATGTCATTTAAATTTTGAAGCCAGAGTTACAGTAATAATTATAATAATAATAATAATAATAATAATATGCATACACTTTACAGTGTAATAATATTCCCTGCCTTTTACAGTATATATGCTTTTTATTGTTCTTTAGTGTGATAATATTGTGTTACTTTGAAAAACCACAAAGGTACAAAAAAAAAAAGTGGGCCATTGTGATCTTCCAAAATAATCATTAATCTTAGGCCTAGAAAGAAAAAAAAACCTCAGGTACTCAGAGTTATCTTTATTCATGGCATGGTTGTATGTTGGTTGCAATATACTGTATTGTGTACTTACCGAATATATTTTATCCAGATGCGATTGCTTAAGAGGACACAGTATGTGTCTGGAGATGGTCATTTTAAAACTTGGCAGTGAACAGTTGTGAAAATGAGAACAATTCTACTCCCAAAAGCTTCTAAAACCAAATCCAATTTCCTGTCATTTGTGTGCTTAAAATCCAGCAAAGTGAGGAAGCGAGAGAGAGAGAGGGTTATCACATGCTTCCTCAGAGGAATGTGAAGCCATCCGACCACATCTTTTCAAACTGCTGTTCATGCAACATCAGGGGACTGTGTAATGCGCACAAAGGAAAGATCTATCAGCACACTTCTGCATGCATGGGCCAATAGACACCCATGAGTGGCTGGTGTCGCTCTGATGAATACAGGGGAGAAAATATGTCACCCTCGTTGCCTGAAAGCCTGGACAATTTAGCTCTCTTTGACTCTAGACAATGTTGACCTATTTTCAATCGTTGCCTCATACTGATCTTTGCTTCCATGAAGCAGGAACTTGGTTTAGATATTGACAAAATAAGTGATCGCTGCCTGAATAATCTACATTCAGAGACTTGAGATCTCCAAGAGCATAAAGATCTTCTCAATATCGCACCAACATGTACTATAAAAGTAAGAACTATCCTTTTGTATTAGTATACTAACATTAGTAAACCAGTATTACTGGAATATTCTTTCATAACCTCTAAAACTGCACTATAAAGCAAACCTTCCAAAACACTTTCCTCCCATAATCCCAATCAACGTGGAAATCCTCCTCGACAACTCCAGAAAATAAAGATACACGAGTTTAATGTCATAACACACTTAATCCTCTTTCCCTCTCAGATCAGTGTTGGGTAAAAAGTAATCTTAGACTAGCATACCTGACACTTTAATTCCCAGTTCCTTCTCTAAACTTTGGCACTGTTTTTAATATTCTCCATTATTGTAAATTCAGCTCTTCGAACACTCATCAACCACTCATCCATTTTAATTTACTTTTCCAGTATAAGATCCATCATACAGTATCCTGTAATCCCTAGGGGAGGGCTGCTCTAATCTTTATGTTAAACCGTAAAGCCTGACAGGCTTGTACTACTTCCTGGCTCATACTGTATCATTACCCAGACCAGCTGCTTTGGCCTCTCTGGATCTGATCTCAGCTATGAGGTCATTCTGTATATGAACCCAGCCTCAACACCTCATCAGCCTCATTAAACCAACAGAAATGCTGTAAATAAACCTTATCAGCAACACTAACACCACATAACATTACCATATTGTCACTGATTATCAATTATATACCAGTAAACTGGCCACAGGATCATGGACATCCAAGCTCACCCATCCATGCCAGCCTGTCTGGTCCGATCCCACAGTAAAACCAGTGCAGAACAAATTGCGGAAAAGAGTCAATGCTGGCCATCATAGAAAGGCATCAGAACATCCCAGCCCACCGAACGAGTCTGTTCCGCTCAACAACCCACAGCACCAAAAGGATGCTACATCCTGGTGCCAGACACCACAGCACACCCCAAGAGGTCACACGGTGCCATGCTGCTAGAGGTAAGAGCTGCCCCTGCAACACAAGAGGAACCTACACAACAATCAGCATAATGTTTTGCGTTCTAATGTTTATGCATGATCAGTGTATTCACCGGTAAGAACTACAGGAAACACAAGAAAAAAAAGATCTGACAATTTCACGTGCTAGGTTCCACACTTCTGAAAAAAATGAATGTGGTAGAAACAGTATAGAGGGTGAGACTGTGTGATTGTGAGAACACAATGCATCAAGTCGCTTATGTTTCCACTTAGCCAGGATGAATTGCTGTGCAATTTGAATAAAAGTGATAACAAAAGTAAACCTTTTTTAAAATGAATGTTTGCTTAATGTTACTCTTAAGTATTTAAAAGAAAGACAAAAAACAACAACTTAAATGGTAACCATACACCCACCAAGACTGCCTGCTCAGAGAAACGTGCATACTCTCACTTTGCATTTCTAAGTCTTTGTGTTATCTTGCCTAATACATCATATCTCTACTGAACAGAAACAGAAGTGCATTTCTGTGTTTTTCCCCTCTCTCTCTCTCTTTTCTGCCAAACTTGCTTAAATTTGTCTATAACACCAGTGACATGAGAGTAAATCCACAAACATAAAGCACAAGGCGACAGAATGCAGAATGAGGAGTATAGACACGGGGACACATACAGCTAAACAATGCACTACAGCTCAGAATCATATCAATAGCCTCAGATTTAGGAGGTAAAAGTGGCATAAAGCTGTCACCGTGATAAACATGTTCAGACCCAGTCCAATAAGGCACCGAAAAGTACCTGCATTAGATCAGACTGCTGGGGCGTAGAACTACGGCTATAAGGTGCTTGAGTAATCGAAGGGCCTGTGGATGTAAACCAAAAAGGTATGCAAAAATAGAATGTGAAACTCAATGTTACCTCTCGGGTCCAGCTGTATTGACCTTTTATTTTATTTATTTAATATTCATTTGGCCAATCAACATAATCAATTAAGAATATTATTTGAAAAAAGCCTCCAATCCCACTCACATACTGTACTGTGATAACAGTTTAGTATCAAAGAGCCACTTTAATTTTTATGCACAATTAACTGTATGATAAAACAAAGTAAAAGTGTATGATATAAAAGATAAAATAATTACACTGCCTGGCTAAAAAAAAAAAGTTGCAGCTTCAGAATACAGTAGTCAAATTGTTGGCGTGCATCAAGCAAAGAAAAAAAGAAAAGAAAAAAAGAAAAAAGTGGAGTTATTAATGAAATCAATGAAATTGGGTTATGAACCCTTCAAAATATTATTAAAACCTGGAAGGATAGTGCTATACCATCAACTTTGTTTATGGAATGTTTTCAGTAAAAATCATAAATTGAGATTTCTTTAAACATTTGATGAAGTTGCATTGTAGAAAAAAAAAAAAAAAAAAAAAAAAAAAAAAAAAAAAAAAAAAAAAAAATAAAAAAACACAAAAAAAAAAAACCCAAAAAAAAAAAAACACCCAAGGGTAATATTGAAATAAGAATGTCCACATTCAGAATTGGGACTAAACAGGTCTGTGGACACAAGAAAACCACTTTTTGGTAAGGCTAATTGAAAAATGGCTTTAATTTACTATAGTGCATAAACATTGGGCTTTAGAGCGATGAAAAAAGGTCATGTGGTCTGATGAGTCCAGGCTGACCCTATTCCAGAGCAATGGGTATATATGGGTAAGAAGGGAAGCACCCATTGTGCATAGTGCCTACTGTAGGCAGTGTTATGATCTGCGGTCGCTTCAGTTGGTCAGGTCTAGGCTCAGCAACGTTATGTGGCAATAAAATGAAGTCAGCTGATGACCTGAAATATACTAAATGACCAGGGTAGCACATCAGTGGATTTTTTCCCTTTCCCTGATGGAATCTTCCAGGACTCAAATTGTGAAAGAGTGGTTCTGATAACATGAGGAATAATTTTTATAATTTGTCCAACACATTGTGTGCCATAATCAAAGCTAAAGGCGGTCGAATGAAATATTAAGGTGTGCTCTTTTTTCCTCACTGAAATTTCAAGCTTTCCTCAGCCTTACTATGCAAAAACTTACCGTGCTAGGTCAAGTTATTTTATAAGCTCCAGTTAATAAGTTTGGAGACAAAACCATATAATTTCAGCTAGGACTAATCATGGAGCAATATACTAGACTCATGTTTTCATTTACTTCTCCTTCCATCTTCTCATTTATATTGTATATCATCGCATCGATCTTTTGTTTCATTTATTTTTTATTGTCTACTATGTTACACTGTATTGTTTGTTTAATCTGCATTTTCTTTCCATCAGAAAGACAGCAGTCCAGATGCTGTTGAGAATATCCCTTTTCAGACAAATCTGGCAACCGCCTAATTGTGAACTGCACGCGAGTCATTTCAGTCATCTGAAAATCAACATAAGCATCCCTGTAATCCGTCTCTGAATACATAAAACTTTCGCTGAGTAAATATTAACACATCTTATGAAATATTATTTCAACTCTGAATACAGCCCGGTGTCGTTGCTCCCTCAAACACACATGTGGATTGTTTCTATGAACTCTGAGTGGGAAATAATTAGAATTAATTGGTTGCAATGCGATGAGTGGTGGAAATGTAAACTTCGTTTTCCTTTCGAAGACCATCTTTCCTTCCCAAGAGTCAATTCCCTTTACCAAACAGTGCCACAGGATGACACTGACATGTTGAAACCATGTGTACTATGGGGAAAGCTGCAGGCAGCACGTTCATTAAATCATCTGTTGGTAAGCTACAGACCTTAATTATATCATTAATGGGTTTGCTCAGTTATTTTACTAAGTTTGTTTTGCAGAAGTGGTATCCTTGCTAAAATTTTTATTTTTATCTCCAAATCTTTTTTTCCCCTCTCTGTCTGTTTTCTGCCCAATCAAACCCAATCAATGTGATTGGTCATCAACAATGCAAGAAAGAATGTTAAGTGCACCCTTTTTAAGCCCTAAATGATAGATAGCAATCCCCCTCTTTGTGCACCATCTGGGTAACTGCATACTGTATAAAGATTTTCCCAATATGCAGAATAGTTGGGAAGCTTTCACAGTACAAGTGGGCTCATCGAAAGTTATCCTGTGCTGAATCAATAATAGTTAATAGATGAATTCAAGCAGCACAGTTTCTCCCAACAACATTAATACTTAATTATTACTAAAGACCTGAACCCAGGGATTAAGTTTTCAAGTCAGTGTTTAACGTTGCGCTAATTTCCGCTGTGCACAGAGTTTTACTAATTATTGATGTGCACATCCCACTAATCACCTTAATTACATTCATCCTATTAACTTTAATTGCGTGTTGTTTTTTTTTTGCTCACTAGAATCAACACTTTAAATGTTGATTCTAATACTTGTGCTCTTACAATCATTTGCCAGAGCTTCAATCATCGCATGCATGGATGCTCAAAATCGATCATCTGCGGATCAACATTGGTCAGTGTTCATTTGAAACGGCTCAGCTGATCTCGGAAATTGATTTTCTTTTCTTTTGGCTTTTTTTACAAATTAAATCAAGGTACAACAATGCATCAAATCGATGGCCAGTGGGGCTCAAAAGATATTCACCAAGAATACTATAAAATTATCTTCATATAGTAATGCATGAGCAAGGAATCTGCTAATAGAGTGGTAAAAGCACGCACTGACACAGCTATGTAGCAGGGAGTTTCATTTTATATTAAGTCATCTGCAAGCATTAACATGATTAATATTTTTTACTTCATAAGCTATCCTGACAGTGCATTCTTTCATCTTGGTTAATGCAAAATTTAATACAGTAGGAGTGTGAAAACAGCCAGAGTACAACTGAAATACCACATTTGCCTCACTGCGTAATGTTACACTGGACACCTGTGACTCCTTGCTAAAAATTATTCTTGTGCACATCTGGCATTTGCGATCTAAAACCTCTGCAATTTAGGTTTAATTCTGCTCAATTCCCAGGCAGGGTTCTCATTAGCATCTACTTGGAATTAGGCATTTTTCATGCAAAATCTTTTGCCAGATGCGTAATTCATGCCAGAGAACCAGCTTAATTTTTGGCAGTAAAATATATGAAAAAATTGAACCATCTACTTTAGGTAAGTAAATCATAATTGGCATCCAAACTTCATGAAGTTAGTCATAGATGTATTTACAGCAGTAACAATATTCCTGATTTTTATTTTTTTTTTATCTGCAAACATTTACAGTGATGTCAATTCTCCAAACATTCTTGCATAAATGCAAAATTGGGTACTGCCTCAGCTCCCAGCATCTGTTCCCATGTGTACTCGTGACAATCTGACTAAGCAACTTTAAATGACATCCAGGCTAAAATTAGCTAAGGACTTCAAAAGACTACAAGAGGATAGTGGCAGCGGATAGAATGGCTCAGTAAAAACAATCTAGCAACTGATGTATTTTTGTGACATTTAAAAACAAAAAAACTTCATAAGCCCAAAAGTGTCAGCAGACGTCTGATTTAAATGAAGTGTTTTGTTTTTTTGCACTGAAACGATATTAAATCTCATTTCATTCGAATTACATATTCTGACCTTATTACAGAGTCTACAGGCCTTTCAGAACACAGTAAATACAATGATCTCCGGGTAAACCCCGGCTTTAGCAAAAAGCCTGATGATCTCTAAAGTCTATTAACCGTTTAACTGGTTGTATTCTTCTGCTTTGAACACTTATCCCTTTGTTTATGCTTTCCAAAGGAACATGTGACAATCCTGCATTATTCAGTTATAGTAGAATCTATGAAAGATAAACAAATTGAAAGGCAAGACAACAATTCTGGTTATAGTGGTTTAGTGGTCTGTGAACTCGCACTTCCAGGGTTGAGGAGTTCGATTCCTGCCTCGGGTCTGTGTGCGTGGAGTTGGTTGGCACTCCGGTTTCCTCCCAAAGTCTAAAGAAATGCAACTTAGGCTAATTGGTGGTCCATAAAATGGCCCTTAGTGTGTGTATGTGCGTGCCATGCAATTAGGGGTAGGCGATATAACCAAAATCTTCTATCACGGTAGAAGCAATTTTCTACCTCGATAACGATATATATCACAA
>JAQQZT010000038.1:11215563-11225798 GCA_030068275.1 Clarias platycephalus | reverse complement strand
GTTACGTAACGTTCAACGTCACGTGATCTCAACCGCGATTAAGACGATAGACCAAAATCTCTACCGGTTGACAAATTCCTACCGGTTAACCGTGTCTACCGCTATATCGCCCACCCCTACATGCAATGAATTGGCACCCTGAATTGCATACCCTGTCTAGCGCCCAAAGTTTCCTTGGATAGGCTCCAGGCCCCTGCAACCCTGTTTCAGGGTAAGTGTAATAGAAAATTAAGAAGATAATAGAGAATGTCAGCCTCTTCATGCTCATTCTATACCACTGATTAACCAACTATTAGAGTATCGTGAAACGTGATTATAAGCATTATTGACTTACCAGTGACTTACCACTGGTTATGACAGCTTATTAGCTCAGTGAAGGACGTGTAAATTTAAAGCAAATGAGCTGGAAGCATTACAAGCGCCACAGCTTGTGAGGTCATTAAAGTCACCGACAGGGTGGTCCGAGTGTGAGCAGCTCATTTACTGACTCCTGCATTTGTCCCAAGCTGAGTCACTGTGACAACAGGAACCATTATTATTATTATTCTTTCACACCATTAAAACTAATCCTGGCACATGACTTCTGTGTCCTTCTGCTGAAATGGGAGAAGTTATAACCTGAACAGCCGCTAATCATCCCGAGTCCGCTGACTCTGTGAAGCAAATATTGCAGACCACAAGCTTGTCCCTCGTCACTCGTCTGTCAGCTAGAAAATACTTCATCGTGCAGCTATTCCCTATATGTGAAGCTGTGCAATATAGATGATGTCCTGTAATCCAGACAGGCATTTCAATCCAAGCTGGTGTATGAGCAGGACTGTAAGCTTGTAGCAAATCAGTATGAAGTCTGCGCACACACACACACACACACACACACACAAATACACATGCCCTGGAGGGGGCAGCTCGAATCAAAGCTAGCGTGCTCATGCAGGGTGGCGAGTGAAGCCTGTGGGGAAGAAGCACTGACAGAAGACAGACTCCTCAACGTGTTCATCTGAAGCAAAACTCCTCTAAAATCAAGCTGTGGAATTTCTAACAGCATGCTGTTGGCTCCGCTGGCAGGGTGAGCAACTAGAATAGAGAAACAGGTTGAGCACAGATTGCTAATTGGCAGTGACAAGCTGTAGGTCGTGACACCTAACCCTGGTGACATGGAAATACATTTTATATATATATGTGTGTGTGTGTGTTATATAACGTTTTACTTCCACAGACGGCATTGTCAGTAGCAAGGACTAATTGCAATTCTGTCACTTATCAAATAAGAAAGTGAAGAGTAAATATAAACAGAAAACATAATGTTAATCCCATTATAATATCTTATATGATTTTATTTAATATTTTTCTTTTCAAAAATGGGTTCATGCGTCTCCAAATACACTACCTAGCCAAAATAAATAAATAAAAGCCATAGAAGGGTCAAATTATTGGACTGCAACAAGAAAAACAAAGAAAACAACTAAGGAGATTTAATGTTTAAAAGGATAGTGGAAGAAATGTGATTGGGGGGAAAACCCTAAATGGAGATCACTTAAACACTTTGTGAAGTTGCATGTTAAAAAGAACAAAGGAAAAAGCAGAGCTATGTTTAATAGTGACAGTAAGAACATTTCCAGATGTGCACAACATGATGAGAACTCACATGACTGGGACTAAACAGCTGTGAGGCCATAAGAAAACCACTTGTTAGTGCGACTAATCTAAAAATCAGTGCGACTATCAGAAAAAAAAAAGGCTCCAATTTGTTAGGGAGCATAAAGATCTGACTTTGGAGCAATAGTCATGTGATTTGATGGGTCCAGACTGACCCCATATCAGAGTGACTGGTGCATAAGTCACTCAGAGTGAGAAGGGAAGTGCATAAAGTGATGCATCCTTCAACGCAAAGTGACCTCTATACAGGCCGCAGGTCTAGGCTCAGTATTATTATGTGGCAATAAAATGAAATGAGCTGACGACCTGAATGTACTGAATGACCAGGTTATCAGATGACGTTTATCTTCCCTGATGGTACAGGCATATTCTAAAACAAAAATTATGAAAGAGTGTTTCTGGGAGCATGAGAAATCATTTTCAGACATGACCTGGACACCACACTGCGTGCTGTAATCAAAGCCAAAAGTGACTGAAATGAAATTGATATCTAAGAGTGTGTGACTTTTCTTTTTTTTTTTTGGTCAGGTATGTTATTCACATGCTAATGATTAGACACTACATTCAGTCAAAAAATTTATATTGATATTTTGTCAATTTTCCTAAAATAAAAAACCTGTAATTCATTACATTTTATTTAATCAATTTAATTTAAACATGTCAGTTGTTACCATTAGTTACCACAGTTATGCTTGAGTGAAAATCCTGTGCTTAATTTAAATACAAATAATTTTTAGTGTTTTAAAATATTGTAATATTTCCCAACATTGGTCTACTTTAGTATGAATATACCATAATTACTAATTCCCAGTATTTTCATAATAAACCAAATAATCCAAGTAATCACTTCCTGATCAGGGTTACAGTAAATGAAGTCTATAGACACTGAAAAATCCGAATCGCTGATAAAAACAACAGGTTGACCAAAGTTTCCAGTTGTTAACTGATAAAATTCAACTTTCCTCTATGCCAGAAGTTTGACAAGGTATTAACATTCACAAACATCTTGTCATTTCATTTTTTGTGGACATTTAAATGTTATGTGGATTTATTTTAGTTAAGACAGAACAAGTGACTTATGTTTCTATAGTAACAGATAATACACAGGAACTTGCACAACAGATGGTCCACATAATCTAAGACTAATGATAAACAGATTTACAAAGAAATATGGTGTTTCATGAAGAAATAATCATGCAGAATTATGTTTTTTGTTGTGGTTTGTTTTATTTCTGTAACATTTATGGATGGCATGATGGCTGAATGGTTTTCAGGAGAGAGTTTACACTTAAAATGATAAGTTGCGTTAAAAAGAGAGAGAGAGCACTTTGATGTCGCCTAACATTCCACTAATTATCAGAATAATATCCCAATCTGAATAAAAAATGGATGACGTAAGAACCTCTGTCAAAACAGTCTGACTCAATCCGTCCCGATCAGAATGCAGTTTCAATCAGAATAGAAAGGGGGTGTAAAGCCTTCATTAGGCAAATATTAGCAATGTAAACACTTGCGCTGATCATTTCTCTCTTGTTTGGATGGATATACAGTATAATACTAATGCACATGTTTTCCCCATGTGGGGATACCATCCCATTTGTCCTTATGCACTGGGTTCCTGAGAAAGGAGCAATAATTAATTCCAAATTTTAGTTTTAAAAGTAGTAAAGCATCTAACCAATCACAAATGAGACTGACAGAAGAAGGGATTTACCGGCAAACCTCACCGTTGGATAAAAATACTACTTCTTCTGTTACATGAAATTTGATTTAAATCTTTCCAGTGAGCAGAACAATTGGTTATGTCAAAAAAAAAAACAAAAAAAACATTATGATTAAATGCTTTGAGCATGTAAACTCTTAAACAACTTATTAGGTCGGTGTCCGTGTACAGTATAGAGATTGGATTAAACAAATATTCTCCATGTAAACATATACAGTAGTAGCTAGTGTGAGAGATGAGTAAAGAATGTGCGATAGAGATGAGTGAGAACAAGGGAAAGACTTGTTCTGTTATTGCTCTAATGTAAGCAATAACAGGAACTATCATATAGTCTTGTGGATTTTCCACAACATCTAACTCTAAACCTTTTGCATCTCACTGCAGCAGAGTGTATTATTATGGTATAGCAGCAGAAGCATATTTCTGTCTATTAACATTATTTCTGGTCTGTAGTGGATAAAGTACAAAACCCACTGCCAAGAGTAAAAGCACTGTTAATATGCGAATAATTCACTCAAGTAAAAGTAGTCATTGAGAAAGTCACCAGAGGTAAAAGTAAATAAGCCACCCGATTTAAATTAGATTTGAGTACTTTATAACTCATATATATAACTTTTGCATTTGTCTCCAGTTGACACAAATAAAACAACATGAATGTATTTATTTATTTACTTCTTTTTAATAAACCAGAGGTGGGCACGGTACACATACTTAGTAAAAGTAGAGATTCCCTTGGCCAAATATTACTCAAGTAAAAGTTTTGTGATTAGTAACCAGCAGGTGGCAAAATTCAAACCAAATACTACACACCAATGTGGTTAGGTAAAGCTACACGCAACGCTACAGTAGAAATGTAGTTAAGTACAGATATTTGCTGTACTTTTGAGCAGAGTAAAAGTAAAGAAGTATTCTCTAATAAAACAACTCAAGTAAAGCGCAGATACAGTACATAAAATATGTACTTAAGTCCAGTAACAAAGTACATGTACTCAGTTACCTCCCACGTCTGGTTTTTACACTAACTAACCAAGTACGTTTTGCCAAACTGAACTCCACTTTGCTTAACAACAGTACATAAAGAGTATCTGCAGTAGCTTGCAAGGTTTATTAGTCAGTTTAAAAAAACTTGAAAGCTCTTTCTTATTAGGGCCTCTAAGTGTTACAGTATGAGTTGTTCTTGGTACTTATAAGAACTTTTCATAATGTTAAAAAAAAAAAAAAAAAAAAAAAAACACCTTTAATTTAGCTAACTTTAGAATCCCAAGTCCCTGTACAAACCTGTCATTTCTCAACACTCATCTTCACACAAAAATACTTTTAGTGCATCTAAGCTTTCCTAGCATGTTGTTTACTTTTCACTAAATACGCTCACAAAAAAAATACACTGTAGGGTAAAAAAAAAAATCAGTTTGGATTTATACAGGCAAATACAGAAGAGGTTTTAATTGGATAATTCCTGCAGTGATTAATATGTTTCACCTGGCAACAATTCTCTTAACTCTAACTGATGCAGTGTGTAGCTTCATATTTCTTACCCAACCATGTCAGAAGACGTATCCTGTGATCATGGAAAAGGACTTACTGTGTTACAGTAGGCTTAAATTATTGGCCTGAATCAAGCAAAGAAAACAACAAAGGAAACTGGTGAAATGACTGTAACTCGGTTGGGAACTGTCTAACACATTATTAAAACCTGGAGGAATAGTGCTGGGATAGAAAAGAAATTAATGACTGTGATGGGCGGGGAGGGATCATTTCCGTGCTTGGTGAAGTTGCATTGTAAAGAAGGACAGAAGAAATTACAGCTACAGTATGTTTAAGAATGAAAGTAAGAACATTTCCACATACACTCTACATGACAGGACCATGAGGCTAATTAGGGAAAAACTTTAGTTTGCTAGGAAGCATAAAGATTGGACAATGGAAATGGAAGTCGAGCCTATTCTAGAGTGGTGGGCGCATCGGGGTATGCACTGTACAAACTTCTTGAAGCAGTGTTATGATCTGTTGCTTTGATTTGGTCAGGTCTAGGCTCAGCAACGTTATGTGGCAATAAAATGAAGTCAGCTGACAACCTGAATGTACTCAAAGTTAAGGTTATCACATCAATGGATTGGTTCCTCCATGATGTCACGGGCATATTCCAGAATGATAATGCCAAGACTCATTGGGCTTAAATTGTGAGCGAGTATTTCAGGGAGCATGAGGAATAATTTTCACACATGAATTATCCTCTATAGTGTCCTGACCTTATCGATTTGATGTTAAACCAGCTGAAAAATGTATGAAACTCTGAAAGGAAAAAAAACGTTGACATTACATGACGATGTTGAAACAATGCCGTGGGAATGTAGACCATAATCACAGCTGAAGCTCAAATGAAATATTAGAATGAGCCATTTTTCTCGTCCGGCAGTGTAGTAAGACCTATAGTACGGGTATGTAAATGTTTTTTTTCAACTAAGTTGTAGACTACTGTAATTTCTCCACTGACTAACAATAGAACATGCAACCTAAATATTAAAATATATATATAGGCAATATAGATCAAATATATAAATATTACATCAATTTGAATTGCATTTCAATATGGAAATTAGTTTTTGAGAGCCCTCGAAAGCAATATCAGCTGGTCTATTCCTAGAATACAAACATTTGCTTTACTGAACCAGAGGCTCAAATAAGCCTAGCATCATTTGTTTCAATGTTGAACATGTCGCAGATATAGTTAAATACTGTGGGTCTAGAAAAAAAATATATGTATATAAATATAAAATAAAAAACACAATAGAAGGTTGCCCAGTGCTCCAACTCAAATTACGTGCCTATAATTTTGAAAAATGAGTCTGGGATGACATTGAAGAATGGCATAGCGGTCTGTGTGCGTAGTTGAGTCTCTTAAGTGTTTTTTAGCAGAGCTCTGTAAGAGCACAGCTTTTTTTTTTCTTTCTGTATTCTGTCCATGAGCGCGGCTCTAGTATCATTAAAATGGTTTCTGTTTTTTTTTTTTTTTTTCAGTAGTGGATTCTGTGAATGGGCATGCGTTTTAGTTTTGCATTGAAATGTGCATCATGATGAATATGTAAAAGAAATAATAAGAAGAAGAACCAACATGCAGGAATAATTGATTTCCTCAGAGCACTGGGTCACAATGTGCTGTGTATAGGTCCTTTTCAACGCACCAGAGTTTTTCATCCACCCTTTCTCGGTATACGCACAGCCACACACACACACACACACACACACCCACACACCCACACACACATACTCATTAGCAGTTCTTCTCCTAAGCACTCAAATCTGAGAAGAATCACATGTGTCTGTGTATGATGACTTGTGCAAATAAACATCATCTGTGGGGTTTTTCAGTCTAATCAAGCATCGTGTGTTGCATCATTTATTACACTATGTAAATAAATGCAGAGTGAATCATTATTTCCACGCGCTTTCTCTTTCTCTCGCCTGCCGGCGCGCATGCAGCCTTCTGCCATTTTGCCAGGCGATTATTCGCTGTCTCCCTCAGCCGAGTGATAGTCAATCAATACCCAATTTGGAAGACCCCAGTGCACTGGTGTTCTCCCTAAACGTTATGACATTGCACTTAAGGCTAATTTAAATGCAAATGGTACATAAGGGATATTTCATGATTAGCAGGCCTTGTTTGGTGATCTCTCTCTCTCTCTCTCTGGGTCTCTCTGTGGGCTTGAGTTACGCTTGACCTCTCTGCACTGCGGCCGCTGATGGACTTCATGCCTGTGGTCAGTGCGAGCAGGCAGCATTGCAATGCGTCATTGATATTTAAGTGACCTCCTCTGTCAATACGCTTGAATGATCCACCAGCTGAAGCCTCATGCCCTTACACACGCGCTCGCACATACTCAGATCACATGTACGCTATTACGGAAACACTCTATATGGACACGCACTCTTCTCTAGGTCACCTCTTTTGGCCTGCAAAAGGCTGGGACTTAAGAAACAAAAAAATTGTCCCAACAGCGCGCACACACACACACACACACACACAAATAAACACTCAGATATAAATGAAATTACAAGCTCTTTCCACGCCGACGCCTGCAGCTTCGGCTCCCTTTTGATCTCTGGGTGCAGGTTATCAGGCCTCTCACTAATTTTAGCCGTGTGTTTTAGGCACGCTTGACTTTGAAGTGGCCGCCCTGCTGGAGGAAAGGCCACGAAGCCTATCAGAGGAGCAGAGATCTTTCACATGCACACTTAGAAAGAGAGAGTTTCAACACCAGGCAGATTGCACGCACTATTTTTACAGCACGTTCTGCTAGAGGCAGCGCTGTGAAAGAGGCAGCTACAGTATGTCGTCAGATATTAGAGCTGGGCTGAAGAGTGCCGTCTTAATCTGAGGCCTGACTGAGAGATGAACAACTCTCAGGAGAAGGTCTTTGAATATTAATAGTTTGAGGGAGCAGTAAAAAAAAAAAAAAAAAAAAAAACTGACCTGTGTTAGAGAATAACCGTAAATCAGTTTGGCACAAGTGGTAATGTGAGATGACAGCATCTCACTTATGATGTGTATGGTATAGAGTGTATATAATGTCAGCAGTGCAATGTCTAAAATCATGCAGATACAGTTTAAGAGCTTCGGGGTAATGTTTACATCATTCATCGGGATAATGTGTGTGTGTGGGGGGGGGGGGTGATCTCGGCTGTTGATTCCCAGTCGCCTGGTTTGATCAATTATTTCAGAAACTGCTGATCTCCTGTGTTTTTTTTACTCACAGCAGCTTTAACAAATTAAAAAAAAAAAAAAAAACAAGCATCTATTTACAGTAGCTGCGTTTTTTTGTGAAAAGATTTGACTTATTGATGAGAGAGATCAAAAGAAAAAGATGAGAATGGTTCGAGTTGAAAGGAAGACGATGCTATCTCACGTCAGCACAACTGTAGTGAGCAGAAAAGCATGTAAAAAAACTGGAATCTGGACAATGTAGACAAAGGAACTGCTGACATTCTTTGCTGTTGTTGTTCTTCTTCTTCATCACCATATTATTATTCCTATTATTATTATTGCTATGTTTTTTCTCCACCATTTTCCATACGGCTTATGATGTGTAGGGTAGCAGGGGCCTGGAGCCTACCAGTAGGCTTCTGGAGAACCCATCATAAGGCACACACACACACACACACACACACACACACACACACACACACACACACACATCATACTGTACAATCATAGACTATGGCCAATTTGCAGCTTGCCTGTATTCGGGCTATGGGAAGAAACTGGAGGAGGAAACCCAACAAGCATGGGAGAACATGAAAACCTTACACAGGTTTGAACCCTCAACCCTGGATGTGTGAGGCAACAGTGCTGACAAATTTGTCTTTTTGTGATTATTATAAATATTATTATTGTTGTTATTATTATGTTCAAAGAAATAAAGCAAACAAACTCTCTAAACATATAAAAACTTGAAAAAATAAAGAGAGATTTAGCATTTTACTGCTCATGTGTGTAATGGAACATTATGGGATGTTCCTGATGGCCTGAAACGTGACACTGGTAATGAATCAGATTTGGCAAGACAATGCATGGTGTCACTTTATTTTTTTTACTTTCCAAAACTGATACAGCTACTGATAACGTCAGTACTGTATCAGCTGATACTGATAAAAATGGCTTAGTCTGTAGCTTCAAAATTACTATTTTTTTTCTTCATAAAACCGTTTCACTTTACTTAGCATAGCTTACAAGAAGAAACCCACAGTCATCAATACGACTCATTAATCGACGCTCTATGAACATTATTCAACTATTCAAAGCTCACTGATACTTTTTATTTAAACCCAGAGCATTGTTACAGTATGCTTGAACCTTCCTCTGACAGAACACACTACAGTAGGTCTAAGTGTCTAAGGTCTAAGTATATTATTCACAGGAAGAGCTGTTTAAGATATTTAGGTATAGATTTAGAAAAGAACAAATCTCAATTCTAGTGACCAGGCTAATATCTACAAGATCGTAATTATAAATATAACATCTTGGATAATGGTGGACTATAATTTTCTACTGCTGTAACTACAGTATATACAGCAATGCTTCATGGATTGCACTGTGTCTGCTCTTATTATCACATGGTCTATTCTACATGCTAGGTATGTTACATATTCATTTAGAATTTCTTTTCTTTTTCTCTCTAATATCCAATCTACTGTAAGATTTTCAGTTAATAGCAGTCCAGTACTGATACTGGATATTAAATCATCTCTAGAAATTAACACATTGTGAACATATGTTTTTAATCTCATCACATTTCCTGGAAACATCACACTGGAAATCACTTTTATATTCAGGACGTATATGCATAGTAAACCCGAGTGATGATTTTATGTTATATGACATATTGCCGTATTCATCATAACCTATTTTATATTATGAACACTTCCAGGAAAATGATCCATTTCTCCTGTAATAAAGCAAACATTTTAGAGTCACTGTTACATCAGACAGCAGTCATGCAGAGCTCCTTATTTCGGGAAGAAAAAAAAAAAAACATGAAAAACAGCACTGCAGGTGTCCATCTCAACAAGCGCAACCTCATGATTCTGTTCACTCAACCAGAGATTCACAAATAGTTGTTGTAAATTGTGGGCACAACTGCCAAACATAAATAAACAACAAAGAACAAAACGTACAAAAGTAAAAAATATAAATTAAAACAAAAAAGGCAACTGTAGATAAAAGTAAAAGTGGTATGTTTATGTTAAACTATGGTAATATATATATATATATAAAAAATGTAATATACACTACCGTTCAAAAGTTTTAGGTCACTTTCTAACTCCATGATGGTTCCTGATTTTTATTTCTTTCTACATT
>JAQQZT010000038.1:11165296-11200500 GCA_030068275.1 Clarias platycephalus | reverse complement strand
GTGTGTGTGTGTGTGTGTGTGTGTGTGTGTGTGTGTGTTTGTGTGTGTGGCTGTGTGTGCCTTATTTAATCCAACCACACATATGCCTTTGTGCCTGAAGTAAGGAAAGATATACTGTAAGACAGGAGCTACACGAGCACACAAATCATTTTACAATAAACAGAATGGCTGTTTTCAGAGTCGGTGGCTTACATTCAAAAAACTGGATCAATATTTATTTGGGAAAAGGTCCTTGTATTTATTCAGTCAGATAACTTCATTACTAAGGTTGATTTTCTGCATGGCCTGTTTGGATTTCTTTTTTAATGAACTGAATGTGCTGACTACTTATGACCGTTTCAAGCAAGCTATTTAAGTTGTTGAAATTAAGAACATAATGCTAATATTTCTGTTTATTCAATGCGCTCTCATGCTTACTATAGGTAACTTTATTTCAGAATTGCATCCATATAAAAGCCAGTCTTCGGATCAAGCGAGGTCAATGATTGAGATGATGCCAAAATGTGTCTGTCAATGTTCCAGCTGAAAAGCAATGCGGATCATCCATGAATTTCCTTCTCCTTCACTAATTTTTAAATGTGCCATTTCACTGGTAGCACCTTCGAAATAAACCACTAGTAAACACCCCTTTGCAGAAGTGCGTGATTTTAGCCAATCGTTGGGCAGAGACTGGAAACGGTTAGAAAAAAAAATGACATAAATCTAACATTTAAATCTAATCAATATTTAGTGTTACCCTTTGGCTTCAGACCAGCATCACTTCTTACACTTGTACACTCTGTTGGATCAGAATCAAGTGCATGATTAACCAATTATACCAAGCTAATGATCGTGAATTTCATGTCATTAACTGAAACAAAAACAGCTGTGAATGAAGCCCACAACTGGTCAAGCTATGCTACTAAGGTGAGGTTGTGGAAGTTATGTCACATGTCAAACACCATGGCAAGAGTGAGCACAGCAACAAGATACAAGGTAGTTTTACTGCATCAGCAAGGTCTCTCCCAGGCAAGCAGACTGCGGTTTCAAGATGTGATGTTTAACTCTTTTAAAGAAGCACAAAGAAACAGGCAATGCTGAGGACCCTAGACACAGTGGCCGGACAAGGAAACTTGCAGCAGATGAAAGACACATCATACTTCTCTTTGACATTGGAAGATGCTCTGAAGTGCAGTCAGCAAAGAACTGGCAGAAACCAGTGGGACCCAGGTGCACCCATCTACTGTTTGGAAAGTCTGACCAGAAGTGGTGTTCATGGAAGAATTGCGGACCAAAAGCCATACATCTGACGTGGAAACAAGGCTACGCGACTAAACTGTGGAGGTATATACAGTATTGAGGAGGTTTATATTGACATAACAGTTTGCATTTACACCCCATTGACTCAAAAAAAACCCTCTATAAAATATTCTTTATCAGTTTGTTATACCTCATGCTTCTTTGGATAAAATAGTTTTTCCCAAAACTGCCTAAATGGAGATATCTCATTTTGTAGTCAAACGTTTATTTTAATACATGTCTAATATTATAATCTGTTACTGCATTCCAGCATTATAAGCGCTGCCTGTGGCACTAATTAAGAGTAGAAGATAAGTTAGAGTGCAGAGTGGGATGAAACCAAGAGCTATAAAGGTTACGAGTTCAGACAAGAATGTAATTTATTTTCCAAAAAGAAAAAAAAAAAACATGTGTGGACAGCTATTTACGAATCTATTTATTTGACATTCTAAAAAGCCTGTAATTGCGGTTGATGGCTATCTCACCGAGATGTAAGCAACCAAGACGGACGTTCATAATAAAGACTGATTTGTAATTCCTTTCCTCTTTTTTTTTTGGCACACGTTTAAGAATGAAAACAGTTTTTTCGCTTGATTACCCAACATTCTGATATATGTTTCAGTATATGAAGTAAAAAATAATAAATAAATAAATAAATAAATAAGACGCTCCTTGTGTGCCTGAAGAGCAGGTGGTAGGCTGATTGGAGAGCATAAACCATGCACTGTAAACACAAAAAGATTGAAAAGAAAGGCAGAAAAGATATTAGGAGCTGCTGCCGCCGGCAACGTTAAAGCAATTATCTGCCTTTAGCTTTTTACTGTGCATCCATGAACTGTGCAGAATATCCCAAAGCATCACAACCTTATACTGTAAGTCTGTAATTTAGCTTTTAACTTCAGTTTCTTTCAGTTTCATTAATAAAGCCTACAACGTCCCAACAGACAAGCGATTCGTAACAAAGCTATTTCTTTTCATATTGCTTCATTAAAATATCATCAGATCGCCTAGATGGCTCACCTATCCATGGCAATTTGAAAGCTTTTGTCAAGTAAGCAAAGACAGAGAAATGCAGTTAAAGTGCTTTTTGCACACCTTAAACAAATACCATTGACTGAATGTACTTAGTTACCATTTTTATAGGCATCTGAATATAATCCCTAATTTGAATTTTACAATCTTGATAGTCTTCTCATTAGTAAATGAAATATTTAATCTCTTCTAGCAAAAGAGCACCTGCATATTAGTAATAATCCATAACACTGTATAATTACTTAAACGAACCATTAAATCACTGACGGCTGCTATCAAATCGAAGCTCACGGGCCTCTTGATTGTTCTCATTTCATTATGGCATCCATGAGCTATGATGTTTCAGCACCACCCTTTCCGAGCCGCTTCTCTCCTGTCCTCACTGACCCTGAGACGAAATGATAAGAGATAGGAGTTTTTGTACCCTGGAGGTTTGATGAAGGGATTAGAACCTCAGCCAGAAGGATTACAGCACTCTCCATCCATACCGATCAGTCAGAGACTAGGCATCTGATTTATTAAAGGGCTGAATGTGTAATAACGTGCAAAAATTAATAAACACCCACCCTCCCACAACGAGCTGATTTACCAACAAAGAGCTATAGAGGATTTCATCTTTCATATGAGTAAAATACCACACATTGACATTTTGCCGCTTTATGCATTTTTAAAGCAGTCCAGGAAGGCAAGGCATTTATTCTTTTTTCTTGTCACTTGAAGATAACAAAAGTTGTTTTCCCTTTCTGGTCTCTCTGGACCTACACAGAGGTGCAAAAGAAATGGGCCGTGTTTATGTAAATCGGTTAATGAGATTCTGAAGTCACAGCTGTTAAATCTGTGGAAGCCCATTTTCATCAGTTGGAAAACATAATAGAACCAAGTTTTAATAATGAGAAAGGTTAGTAAAATTATGCCTTAGGC
The DNA here is from genome assembly GCA_030068275.1 of Clarias platycephalus. Lineage (NCBI taxonomy): Eukaryota > Metazoa > Chordata > Actinopteri > Siluriformes > Clariidae > Clarias > Clarias platycephalus. Next base: position 11,197,269 of record JAQQZT010000038.1, on the reverse strand, counting down.
TAGTTTTAGATGTTAAGATTTTACCAGACTTTTAAGCTTAATTGCTTGTCACATTGTATAAGATTCCAATAAAATCTCAAATCGAGTCTTTAAAACACTGTGAGGGTTTCACTGCAAAAAAGCAATTTTCACTGTAAAAGCCATTTTCAGACATGTCACTCTGGCAAATTATTTCTTTTATTTATTTATTTATTTTTAATGGATATTTCCCCAAATTTCCCCCTAATTTATTCCTGTCCAATTCCCACCCGTCACTGGAAGGGCACTTTCTCGTCAAGGTGACAACTACCAACCAGGGAGGGTGAAGACTATCACGTTTTCCTCTGAGACACGTGACGCCAGCCGACTAGCCCTTTTTGAGCTCTTGGAGAAAGGCACTGTCTGCCCCTTATGCTTGCGTGGGCTTACAGACACCCATGATTGGGTAGTGTCCTGATGATGGATGTGAGACTATGAGTATGACACCCCATCCCCCAGGAGAGTGATGGCCAATCTGGTCTCCGGATTCCTGGCTGCGGATGGCTACAGTATCACCTGGGAATCAAACTCGGAATCTTCCAATGATAGAGTGAGCGAGAATACCGCTATGTCAGTCAGGAGCTACACTGGCAAATCCTTTTCCTCAGGCATGGCACTTTGTCTATAACCAAACAATTTTGTCGTTGTTGTGGTTGTAGTATTTTTTATATCTTTCATTTGTAGGCTTTGAACAAAAGTAAGGTTTTGGCCAAATACAACAGCGAATGAATGACCTTCGTAACAGAAAAAAGAAAGTCAACAGCATCACTATGTCATATGGTCAGTTAAGAGAAATGAATAGTTGGAAAAAAGAGCAGCTGCTATGAATGAACTGAACGTGTTTGATGGACTTGTAAATGTGCATGAGCAAACGATAAGGAAAAGGACATTTACAGTTCACCTCCATTACAGTTCCCACTGCACTCATGCTCTAATATGATAAGACATATCCTTCTTCCTGAAGTGGAAGAAGTTAAGATGATGACAACCCTGATGATACATTGTAAACTGAAAATTTTGTATCATTCCCAATGTTAATCATGACCTTCCACAATCTATGTGATTGTAAAAACTCAATAAAACTGCTATCAGCATGTTATTCTGTTATTCTATATGTTAATAACAACATTTCAGCATGTTATTATTAAAACTCAATCAGCATGTTATTGATACTACTGCATGTTTGCATTTTTGCAAAAACAACCACAGTCCGGTTAATCAATTTTGACAAAATTTTATATAAGGTGGATTTACAGTGTTTTGGAAAATAATAATAAAAAATAAAAAAACACTGATATGACCAAAACAATTTTGACAACATATATTGGCCTCTGTGCCTTTTTATACCCTTGTGACTCAAAGAAAGCATGAATAAAATATTCTCTATCAGATTGTAATACTTTTTGCATCTTTTATAAAACGGTTTCACTCAAACCTGCTAGAATGGATTTGTCTCATTTTTGCAGTGAAAGCCATATTATGTACGTTCTCCATGTCGAATTACAGTACATGATGAAGGTCAGCTAATAATTAGACCTTGTACAGAAAATGGGCTCGCATACAGTATATACAAATATTTATCAACATGAACTTGAGGTAGGCAGCATGGTGGTGTAGCGGTTAGCATTGTCGCCTTGCACCTCCAGGGTCCGGGTTCGATTCCCAGCCAGGCTTAATTCTCGTCTCTGTGTGCATGGAGTTTGAGTGTTCTCCCCGTGCTTGGTGGGTTTCCTCCGGGTACTCCGGTTTCCTCCCACAGTCCAAAGATATGCAGGTTAGGCTAATTAGCGTTCCCAAATTGCCCGTAGTGTGTGTGTGTGTGTGTGTGGCCTGAGATAGATTGGCACCCTGTCCAGGGTGTACCTTGCCTCGTGCCGAAAGGCTCCAGATCCCCGCGACCCTGAATACAGGATAAAGCGCTATAGACGATGAGTGAATGAACTTTAGGTAATGAGGTCTATTACCATGACTCATTTTCATTTTGCCATTGCCACTGCTGTATCTATGACTGTCTATTGGCAAAACGTCCTCTGACTGTTGTCTTTTAGCTGAGTGTCGTAGGATCAGTCACGCTCTGAAACCTCTGATAACTTCCTGGCAATAAACTGGTCGCCAGTGAACCATCACGTTTCGCTTTTTAACACTGAAAACTTGCAGAGATGGCACAAAAAATGTGCAGTTTTTATTCGGTGGAAACAACCGCGGCCTACGGTATCAAGTCAGCTGTAGAAAACGCATGAGAAAGTCAATGTTCACACCTTCATTGCAGAAAGCATTGAAACAAAGTCTATAAGAAAATATTTTCGGAGGTGGTGAGTGGTGAGGAGAAAAGGCAGGAATTCAAATGCTGATGATGGATATCATTCATGGTCAGGAGTCTAAGACAGAAAAATTAGCTGTCGATGAGAGTGGCCGATAGCGCGTTGCTCTGAGTGTGTTCAATTGTCCTGTCCTGTCCATTTTCACCTTTCTTTTCTAACAGACGTCTGATTAAAAAAAAGTGCTAGGTAGTTAAGAAAATGATGGGTTTAAATGAGTTTAATAAGATATTTACCTAATATCATAATGTAATATAAACATATACACACTATACATACTTCTCTCATCTATATACTCTTTTGTCTTGTTTTGTTTATACTGTATTATATTATGAACAGATTTTCAGGGTGACTCATGGGTGTTATTTTTTCGCTTCTCAGTTTCAGTCTTTATTTTCAAGACACGATCTAACCTCAGCTGGTAGAAACTTACAGCACATTCGCCTATTTTGCATAGAACATTATTCACGCAATTACTTTTTGTAAATCACCTCTGAGACGCCCACCAACTGTGTGGACACAAATTAGTACTCATTATTTGGTATATCAGTAAATCGGCTGACGCTGAAGTCACTTCTAACTGCTGCAAAATCTCAGTCTCATTACAGAAAGGAGAAAATATGCAATGTGTCCATTGGAGACGTCTATCCAGCACACACACACACACACACACACACACACAGACTGACCAGTGAGAAACCATTTGGCTGCTTACAAGGAATTTCCTTCCTGATCCACCATGCAATCAATGGCATCTGTGAAGCATGCTTAGCCAAGATTCTTAAGCTTGGCAAAAAAAAAAAAAAAAAAAGTTTACTGCTGACCCATGGCATGTGTCAAGGCAGGTGGGTGTGGACTAGGGTGCTGTGAGACCCCTTCCCCTCCCTGTTCCCTTCAGTCTAATCCGGATAGACGGTAAGGCACTATGTGCAGAGTGTGAGATAGCTAGAGGATGAGATGTCAGCAACTGTAAACCCTCCTGATCTCACACACAGGGGCATGACATCACCGGCCAAGCCTGCCATGAGCTTCTGCGGATGGAGATCACTTTATAGCAGAAATGTAAAGCAGATACAGATTTGAATTGTTTTATTTTTATATTTATCTAGCATTCTCTGCTATATTTACAGACTATACTTATCAATTTATTTTTGATGTTTCTGCTTTACACTTCAGAGCAAATTAAATTAAACTTAAATTAAATAGGCTTGGGTACCATGTTTAAATTGAATAGTTAATAGTGTATACAATGTGAAATTGGATACACATTAATCACAATGCAGTGTGTTGAAACAAACAACTGTTTAATCTTGCAGCTAAATAGGTTGTGCCTATTCAAACAGCATCTTAAGATAATTACAGGCCAATTCAGAATTCTTTTCCTAGGTATAAAATCTAAACCAAGGAAACAAACAGCAGTTGAATGATGTTTAAAACAAAATTTAAGCATCTTAATTATTTACATTTAGTATAGCAAGGTTTACAGCTCTGTAAATGTGTTTAGATCTCTATTCATTGCTTCATCAACACCTCATTTCACACCAAATAAGTAGAAAATATTCAGGTAAGGGTATATCAGTATCAGGACGATACTCTATGCTAGTGTCATCACACAAAACACAATTTAAACAGGATCTGACATGATTGACATATTTTCATATGGGGCTATCGACAAGTATGTCCAAGTCAAACCGGGACTTGTGATGAAATTCCTTGTGAATGAAAGAGCAAAACTGATACAGAAGACTTCAAGCACAGTATGGTGATGAGACTCTTAGCCACACACAAAGATTTAAGGAGAAAACAGCAAGACGTAAAAAGGTTGTGCATTTGTGAATGACGATGCCGGCTGAGATGGCTCAGAGCCCACTCCAGTTGTCCCTGTGAACATTCAGCCTATGGAATGCCTGACCATTGAAAATCAACAGATAACTTGTCACCAACTTGTGGATGAGACGCACCTGTCTCCGGGAAACTGAACAGACATTCATTCACAAACACCACTTGCACATTACACGGCCTCGGTTGGGAGTTACTGCCATTTCGCTTAAACAGTCTTGAACTAGTTCCAAGCCATATCCACCCATTTGGGCCATTAAAGGAGTTCCTGTGAGGCCAGCATTTCAGATCCAAGCAATTATGGCTGGGGAAAACTTCTACATTCATGGCATCCAAGCACTAGTGAAATGCTGGGAAAAGGGATCATGATTGTGTTCTGTTATTCTGCACAATCAAACATCCCTGTTGGGTTTGAACACATGACCATATTTAGTGTGTGCCCTAATGATTGACACAATACAATGTGTGACATACTGTAGGCCTTACCCCAAAATTTGTCTCTATTGCAACTGATATAATATAAGAAACTTCAATACTGTATTCACTGCCACATATCTACTGTAGACCTCCTTCCTTATGGCAACTTTTCCTTCCAATTCACAAACTACTACAGTGAATACTAAAAAAGCCAAGTTGTCCCATTTGCCTGGGGTTTGTACTGCCTGTTATTAACTAGGTAATAAAACAAAATAATACCACACGAAAAGAGGCACATTTAATACCACACATTCAAAGAGAAAGTATGTCTGGTCCTGTGGGGGGAATATAATAAATGATCTGAACAGTAAAAAAAAATTTCACACAGTTAATGTTTTAACATAGTTTTCAACTACCTGTTATATAAACTGTTAAATGGTTCCACACAGTTCACAATTTCACTGTTCAAATTGCTACTCAAAATGTCAAGTGCAGGAGAGCAAAACAAACCAACAGCATTTTAAGCCTCTGTGCAATTATCATTAGCATTAACATTAGTTATACAGTGTTGGATTTAACACTTTCTTTTTTAGGCTTATTTTATGTTGTTTATTTGAAAGCTGAAAAGAGAAAAAAAAAAAAAAAAAAACCACTGGCATCTCTAATAGCTATACTGATGTTTTATTTAACTATTTAATTGATGTCTTATTTAACTGTAGCTATGTTTGAAAATATAGAAACATCAGTTAAGAGAAAAGCACCAGGGAAAACATTCCTAATATGAGATGGGGTCTGGAGATTAATATTAGACAGTTCAAAATAAGAGTGCACTGTCAATCATCGCTATTTAATATTTAGCAGTTGCAGTTTTGGAGTTGATCTGACCCAGCTGTCTAGTTATTACAATTTGGCCCTTCTCACACTAGCTACATTTTCAATATCTCATTATAATGGCGAATGAAAGTGGGTAGAATATATTAGGCAGCAAGTAAACCTTTCTTCCTGATGTTGATCTGTTGGGAGCAGAAAAAATAAGCAAGCGTAAGCATTTGAGTGACTTTGATAAGGACCAAACTGTGATGGCTAGAGGACTGAGTCCAAAACTGCAGCTCTCGTGGGATGTTCTTGGTCTAAAGAGGTCAGAACCAAGGATGGAAAACCGGTGAACTGGCGATGGGGTCATGGTCAAACATTGTGTGAGTGAAGGCTTTACAGTCACCAGATCTCGACCTAATTTCATACGATCTGATACTGTATATTAGACAGCACCACCATCTTTAAAACATCATCTGAAGGAAGATCCTTTGGAAGATCTCATTGTACAAATGGAAGAGCGAATAAAAGTTGGTTAAGTTTAGGCAGTATTTAACAATATTCATTCACAGCCCCTTTGATCAATAGATGTTATTATTATTATTATTATTTTAACATTTCTCTGACATGAGCAAAGAGTTATTTAAGCATGTAAAGAAATGTCAGGAAGTTTAAGGAGTAAAAATAGAAACTAAATTATTTACTACGGAAGTAAACTGATGCAAACTGATGACAGACATAACGTAACGATTATGCATACATTATGCATTATACAACATTATACACCGCTGCATTTTTTACACAATCATAATAATAATAAATTATTAATTTAAACAAAATGTGAAGCAAAATGCAAATATTAATACATATATAAAACAAGTGAGAAAGAACATACATAGATTTTTACTGCAATGTAAAACCTATTTGGATCTGCTAGTTTTGAAAGCTTCTACAGTACTATTTGACTTTAATTTCTGCCCACAAGAAAGAGGACTTTAACCAAGAACCATACTAGTGTGCTCCAAAAGTACATAGACATGTCTGGCAAATATTCTTACAGCCTGAGCAAAGGTCATTATCCACAATATAGAGCTTTGGATGTCTAGCCGCACCTTCAGCCATAACTTTAAACAGTGCACACACTCTATAATATGATAAGACAGATTGGCTGTACACAATAAAAGCAGCTTGTATAACTCCCTAAGCCTCACCAGAGAGCCACACAGGAGACACTGAGCTTCATGTCGCACCGTGTTCTTCAGTGAAAAGCATTTCCAGGATGAATTACGTGTCCACTTCAGATCACAGCTCCAGCTAGATTTGTTAGCGGCTCTGGGAGGCTGTGGCCCGGCCGTGTTTGAGCTGAGAGATGGATGGTGAAAGTCTCAGCAGGCGCAATCATTAACAGCTTCACCTCAGGTAGCTGCATGCAGGAGTTCGACACTCTCTCTTTGCCATAATGGGAAAACACCTGATGGATAAGAGGCTAAAGAGGAACAGCAGAGGGGAAGCGAGAGGCATGGGGGTTTGTGTAAGTGCAGGTTATAATAAGTGTTCTTATTAAGAAGTACTATATAATAAATGGAGGGTTTGCTACATGTGCAGTAGGGGAGAAGAATTTTACAGGTGTCTGATGATTTATGGCCTGCTTACATGCTGTGCCATCACATTTCATTCCAATGTACTAACCATACTGTATGTCTCATTATTTCAATACTATATGGCCAAAGGCCTGTGGATAGCCGACCATTACACTCATACAGGCTTTTGGAACATCCCAATTCCTGATTTAACCGGCAAAGTCTGAAACAACATAATACCAACTGGAAATTAGCTCTTAGTCTGAATTATATATTGAAAAAAAAATTGTTTATCTGACTTTTCAAACCCGTATAAACTCCATCCATTTGTCTGAAGTGATATTTTAATGTCCTCAGCGGCATTCCCTTTAATTAGAAATACCTGAATTAATGGAGAAAATCACCCAGCACTAATTAAAGCTAGACTTTGTTCATTCAGATCACAAGTCCAAATGGGACAAATTCTAATGTGTGTACTGATATAACCCTGATAACTGATATAATAATGTGTGAAATGCACATGTAATTCAATGGCCATTTAGTGCTTCGCTTTTTACCTCTCCATTCACTTGTCACGGTCTCTATTTCTAAAACTCTTGCTATCTTATCTATGTGATGACTTAATGACAGTGTTGATTTGAGATGGTGACAAAAAACTATTTAGTTATGTATCGCAGTTCCTCTGTGTGACAATTTTATTCATTTATTTTTAATTATAGACATTTGCATTTGACGTGGTGAAATTCTACCATTCCTATATAATCCTACAGATAGTGATCTCTAAACTAGCAGCCTGTGTGGTAGGTTTGTTTAGGATTATAACAAATTAGAAAAATCTATAAAAGTAAAAGTATTCATAAAATCATGATACAAAATTCAATCAATTCCCATTGCTAGTGCTGATCAGCAGAGATTCCTGCCCCCCTCTGCTTCTGATATCTTTATTAAAAGTAGGGGTCACGTTTGATCATGTTTCAGGCACTGACATTTTACGGATGGTCAAAGCACTTGGCAGTGCTCACTGGTGGAATGAATAATATATACTGTATATAGCTTAAAATTTAGACAAATTACAGTTTATACCACAATAAACCCTTTACAATCTGTCATTCAATGACTGCAGTGTACTGTATTTTTTTTTTCAATAGCTGCAACAGATGGTTTTTTTAAACAAACACATAAAGTTAGAGAGCCTATCTTAACCTTCAATAAACTGGATATATCTTTTTAACAAGCCACAGAGAGTCATTGATGTAAAGGACCACTTCTCAACGGCACTGTAATTCTCAACAACATGAAGTGGGCAGATCGGTCCTAGATATTTCAAGATGAGATCATTAAATTCTTGTTCAAATATGGCTTTTTTTAACACCATGACTGTATCAAAGCGGTGGTTTAATATTACTGATTAGTGATGGCTTACATTCCTGTAGTCTTTAAGTTCACTCCTGGGCTCAGGTGATTCTTTGTGTAATGTTTCACACCATGTCTATTTGGATCTCTTTCAGAATCTTCTGGTTTCCCCTCCGCCTCCCGAAAACATGTCAGTAGAAGAACTGGCTATTCTAAAATGCCCCAGTATGTACATGTTGCATTGTGATGAACTGGCATCCAACATAAGATGTTTTCCCACTTCACTCACAATGCTCCTGAGATCCCATGACCTAGTGTAGAATAAAGTCATTACTGAAGATGAATGAATAAATGGATGGGCCATTTGTACTATATTTGTGCAATTTGTGCAATCAGAACCTGCTGGTTAGGCTTACTACAAATTACTGTACATTCTGATCCAGCTACACATGTAGGACCCTACAGCATGCTAAATGTGAGTGACATACTCTTGCAAATGGCAAAAACCATAGTAGGGTAGGTAAGTAGTAGAATACCATTAGCTGGATAACTATATGTGTACAGCTATTTCCTTATCACTTCCTTGACGGTTTATTCCTCTGCACTACATTCTGAACCCAGAAGAATGTGGTGGGGGGACGCCAGGTCTGAGGCATGCAGTTTCTATTTCCATGCCCAGACCAGCCTTGAAGGGAGGGCGTATGGAAACGTGGCATGGACTGCAAAGGGGGACTATTAATGCCATGTATCACATCTCCTATTTAAACGTGCCCTATTAACGCAGATATGGACAGAGCCAGCCTTTTCCAAGCAACGTGTCATAATATTTAGCACTGTTTTAGCGCCACAAGGCCTGCGGCTCCACATATGCTCGCATGCTGTCGTCTCTCTGTCGGCTGTCAGGGTCATGATGATGAGTCAGGCGCCTCACACGCACGCACGTGGTACACTTGATGCCTGGCACTCATCCACTTTTGTCCTGTATGCATCCTAGTGACCGAAGCGTGTGTCAACTAGATGGAGAAGTCCTGCGGCGATGCTGCAGCAAAGAAAAGCAGGCCACGCTCAAGTGTGGAAAATAGTACAGCGGAAACACACTCAGCAGATAAAAAAAAAATGAAATAAATAAATTCACGCCTTTGCTATTGTTCAGCTGCAGGATTGACACTTATGTCAAGCTGGGCTTTCATCCTGACGTCTCGCAACAAAACCCACGAGACTCTATGGCACAGGGGATATGTGATGGACTTCCTCTTGAAGAGAGGCTTAGTCTTTCTTAAAAAAGGTTCCACAGCAGGATCTGCAGTATGTTATCTGGCTCTCTGAAGTCACACTAAAATGCATCAGAACAAGAGGCTGAACTTCAGAGAGTTCGCATAAACGACTAGGACAGACCACCTTTTGGTGAAAGAAAGAGAAGGTCTGGAAGCCACTGGAGTCTCACCTAAATTAGTCACTATTATAAAACCAGTAAAAAAAACAACAACACACACACACACACACACACACACACAGGTAGGATGGTGGTTCACCAGAAAAAGCTTTATAAAACACACACAATCGATGTGTTTCCTTTCTCTCAAAAAAGGAGGACTAAGTCATATTTCTTTACATAATTGCAAAGTAAATGTGAAATATGGCAGGAGTAACAAAACAATGGATGGTTTTGTGTTACAGTATCTCCAAGGTAGTGAAGAATGCCACTGAATAATGTCACCTGAATCTGGATCAGGCGTAAATCCTAAAGTTTTATTGTTTCTGAGAAAACCAAACCTTAATAAACTCTAGCTGCTCTAGTTTCTCATATAATGTTAAACATGTCACGTCAATAAGCTCATATAAAATTCTAAAATCTGATTGGTCAGATAGTGTTGATGCTTTTTCTATAACAGGACAGGCAAATTAAAGATTTAAATTAACGTGTCTGTTCTATTATCAACATTATCATTTCTACCGAAGACTGACACAGGGACTTGTATAGTGTATGTTTTTCAGACGATGAAAGTTTCAATAAAGAAATTTTTATTTTTAAATATTAATTGCCTTAAGCATTGTAACTCTCTGTGCCTTTAACTTTCCAGACACTGGAAAGCCGTCATGACGGATGACGTCATGGTTTCTCAGTAACAAGACAAGCTGCTGTTTTTGTCCTGATAAATTCACCTGTATAACTGCTGCAAAGTGCCTTGAAGAAATTGTTTCCTATAAATTCCACAATATGTGGAAAATAGAAACAGAAATGAATAAAAACTGCATTTTTTCCCCCTTCAAATGTGCCTTGTTAGTAAGCTCTGGTCAGAGCAGAGTCAGCTATGATAGAAAGCCTTTATTTGCTACATGCATTACTGTACGGTGAAATTCATTTGTTTTCAAGATATTGGAGTCAGAGCGCAGGGTCAGCCAAAACACAGCACAGAACAGATAGAGTTTTATGCCTTGATCAAGGTTCTAACAATGGCAGCTTGGCAGTTTTAGGCCTTGAACTCTCAACCTTCTGATCAGTAGCCCAGTGCCATGGCCACTATTCCATCACTATTCCATCACCCCACAGGATGAAAGAATTAAGGGCCTTGTTCAAGGGCACGACACTCTGATCATTACGCTACTCAGTCACCGCTCATGGCATCAGCGTGTGGAAATCTAGTTAATATCGCTATTACTGTATGTGCTAAAGTCAGTAACATCACACTAGAATAGCAGAATAAGGACTGACGTTCAACTTTTTCCCTCAAAAATCAAGTCAAACCACATCAAGTTTATTTATCATTTTTCAGTATGCCAGGGCCTATGTACACCGAAATCATTCTTGAGTGGGTAGAATAAGCTGCTCATGTAACAGAACATCACACACACAGGTCGAGATCAAAGAAATTAAATTAATTCCTCTGCTTATCCAACATTAGCGCTGGTGAATGCTCAAGCACTGATTATCCTATCAGCCAGTGAGAGTCACTTGCCCTGAATTATGTCACCTGTGGTAAGTACAACTGCAAATCATAGAATCTTGATATGATTATGTTTTTGGATATTTCCTTTTTTAATTCTATTTGATTCAGTAGCACTACTTTTTACAGTCTGATTTATTTCAAGCAGCTATATTTATTCTATGTTTTAACATATTAACAACTACTAAAAGACTACACAGATAGTCCCCTACTTACGAATGAGTTCCGTCCCAAGGACACGTTCGCAAGTCGGATTTGTTCTTAAGTCTGACGAAGTGAGCCTTATACGCCTTTGACATGAACATACAAAGTGCAGCATACCAATCCACTTGACTAAATACATGCCCCTTTTCCCTTACACTGCCATCATGTGGCCAAAAGCCATAACTGTGTCTAAGGAAATGAATGTCACACACTCAGACATCATAGAGTTGTCCCTGTGCCCTTAAATCGCGAGGCGAATCCCGGACAATTAGAAATAATGAAAACTCTGATGATTCGTTACACAACCCCAAAATATTAATATAAAAATGATGAATACAAAATACAACTAATTAACATGCACTTTACCTTAGAAAGGGGGGGGGGGGGGGATGGCGGTTAATCAGACACATAATCCTGCAGCGAGAGAGAGAGAGAGAGAGGAGCCATAGGCTCAGATAGTAGTACAAAACCTCTAGTTCAAGTCAATCCAGGGTTTTACTGGTATGTGAAATGTAACTGTGTCGTCACTGTGCCTTTAAATCACAAGGGAAATCCCGGACGCCATTTTGTCTTAGAGCTGTTTTCCACTGTTTTGGACTGTGAACTCTGTTTTGTTCAGGATTTTCCGAAATTAGGATTATTCACCATCAGGACAGCTTTACAGGACAAACATTTTCTATCAACGTCTTCCCGAACTGATTTATTGAAACGGGTGAGGCCAACTCATTTCTCCCGCAAACCCACACGCCAACACATACCTTACTTTAAATGTTTTATGCATTCACTTGCACACTGAAAATATTGTGTATATTGTTAATATTGGTATCCAGTGTACTGCAGTGTCTACTTTTTGTACAATACACGTGAGCTACTTCCGTGATTGACCCAGAAGTAGAACCATGGTTCGTTCGTATCTGCGGAAATTCGTAACTCGAATGTCCATAAGTCGGGGCCTACCTGTAATAACTGTGTAATTTGTGTTGTTAGTTTAAATGTCATTTCCCATAAAAAGTGATAATCCTTTTCTTGCCCAATAATCTTTTCCGCCCCACTCCAGTCCAGCAGGTGGCAGTATTGCAAGATCCTGCAAACTAAAAAAAGAAGTGAATTCTTTGCAAGATGCAAGTATGTGCAACTATAAGATGAAACCTGTTTGTATTTTCTGCAAAAGCTGTCATATTTTAAATAGTTAATCAATTTTAGAACTTTTAACGTTTGTAAGTTTATATAAATAATTTAAAAAGTGTGAATCAATAACTGCTCCAACAACTGCATAATCGATTGAATTACACAGCTCTAGTGTTAAGTTTGTTTCTTGATTTGTATGTGCATTCAAGTTCTGGATTCTAACGTTTGTCTCTGCATTAGAATTTGACTACTTCGAGTTTAGTTCTTCCTGTTTTCAAGCTCTGGTGCCTATTAAAGACATATCTGCGCCTGCATCCTTGCCTTATATATTATTGACCGAAAGGAAGATTGTCCGCATGAAGCAGCAGATACACTCTGCTACAACATCCAGCAATGTCAGCTACACTGGGATAGCCTGGTGGCGGTGAAACCCAGCAAAGAGGACTGGGTGATGCGCCTGCAGTCCTGGCTTGTTAAAACAGCACTCAAATGAGCGTAGTTCCTGATTACCCAGCAACATCCTAGGATATAGCTGAAGGCATAAACAAGATGTTCTACTTGCTTAGAATTGAGACCCACAGTATTATTTGGGGTTGAGGGATTGGCTATGTTTGGAGAGAGTGTTATAGCTACAATGGCAGTCAGATAGAGGCAGATGAGCTACAGGGAAGCACAAGGAGTAAGAAAAAAACTTTGTCACACATACTGTACTTTACTGCACAGTGAAATTCTTTTCTTCACATATCAGAGTTAGGGAGCTGGGGTCAGAGCACAGGGTTCGCTACGAAACGGTGCCCATGGAGCAGACAGAGTTACGGGCCTTTCCCAAGGGCCCAACAGTGGTAGACTAGTGGAGCTGTGGCTTGAACCCCCGACCTTCTGCTCAGTAACCCAGAGCTTTAACCCACTTAACCAACTGCCCCTAAAAACAGAAAAATGCCTTCTATGCTGAGCTCCAAGTGGAAGTTGACAAGACAGCCTACCAGGCAGAGTTCCAAGGAAACCCATCGTATCTGACTGCTCGGTCAAGCCTGTTTAAAAGTTGTTGTTGTGTCTTGTTGGATCACAGTTGAGACCTCTAATATCTACCAATTCTTAAACATTAGCTTAAACAACTGTACGTATTTGTCAGGACCTAGATGCTTTTGTTAATAACACATTTTCAAATAGAATTGATTACCAAGTAATTTGCCACCTAATTGAATTGTAAATAAACCAAACTGTCAAAGTCAGTGTTTTTTATGATAACTTTTAATGTTCTGACATATAAAAATTGAAGTTTACTGAAGTGAATATTAACATAATCACACCAACTTTACAGTCAAAAACTTCCAAAGTGTGGGACTTGACAAAAAAAAAAAAAACACTTGAATTGAGAAAAAAGACTTTGTGGTGGTGGGGTTCATGGTCAGGTGCCAGTTTGTGGAAGGAGTCAGATTCATGTAAGCAGGAAAACACACATACTTGAGGAGTGTGCGGCTAAATGGTATATCTGTTGCTGTGAGATTATATTTTATATTTTCCAATTCTCCTCAGTGAACTTTTTTTTAAGTGAAGCACATGAGATACATATTGGCTGTGCTCCATTCCATAGGGTACTTCAAAATGTTCTTAGCGCTCCCTGCTTCCTGTGCAGGAAATATCAGTTAAAGGACAAAAAAAAAGACCCCTGTAGCATGACCAGCAAAGACATCACTTCCTTTCAAACCTCTCATGCCTTTCCCTAGGAAGATAAGAACATCAGAAACCTTTTTGCAGATATTGTAAAAATGACATACTATTGATAAAATGCTGATATGTGTATAACTTGTCAATAAATTATTTATTAATTTACCATATAAACCATGTCAGTCCAAAATGACAAATATTATGCAGATAAATAACCTATATATTATTAATGTATTGCTTAAAAATATATGTAGATACAAATTATTATTATTATTATCAAGTGCTGCAATAGTAATATAGTAATACAGTATGGTGTGCTTGATAATAATGAATGGTGCATGAAATTAATGCCAGGTCTCACGTGAGCTCAAGATCATTTTGCACTCCAGCCAGGCGCAGTGACTGATGGGTAGTGGGCATTTTCTCTCTCTCTCTCTCTCTCTCTCTCTTTAACTCTTTTTAATTTTTGCTCTCCCTTTTATTGTTTCCCAGCTCTCAACAACAGTCACTGATTAGCTACACTTTCCTCAAGTGTGTATAATTTCCCACTTTACCTGCATTGTACACAGCTTGGCCACAGACTTCATTTCAGGTTTCTTAATGAGGGCTGTAGTGGGCAAAACCTTTATAGAGTCATTCCTCTATAGTAAGTCCTCTTCCTGTTCTTTCGTCATTGGATGCAGGCATTCCAATATCCACAGAAGGCTACAGAATGTTTATGGAGATGACACCACTGACAAGCAATGTGTATAGATGAGTGAAGGTTAAAAACAAGGTATAACCAGCACTGAAGACACACCATGCAGTGGGAGACCATCAACTGTGGCGAAGGGGATTTTCAAAGAGGATTCAAGCGCTGCGTTCAATGATGGTGCAAATGCGTCGCTTGTGATGGAGACTACATTAAGTAGTACTTTTGTATAGAGATAGAATGCGCAATTTGAACAAGCAATGTCAGTTAATAATAATAATTTTGAACGTTTTTCATCCCTTGTATTTCAACTAAACTGCCATAATTGCCATATGCCATCTTTAAAGTTTAAGTAATTGTTCTAGTTTATTGCTGCTACTATGCTACTCTATATACTTGTTTTTAGAGTTCAACAGATCTTATCTTATATAATATAATTATATATATTTTTGTTTGTTTGTTTGTTTGTTTGTTTTTTGAATGAGGTATCCATCTTTATTGTCTTTATTCTTAGAAAGCACATGTGTGTAACACCCTGAAGCCGAATTTAAAGGCTTGTAGCTAAATAAGCGCTTGTTATAACTGTACGATTCATAGTTAATTACATTTCAATAATTTATAGATTATTTGACTATCAAAATAGTTGTTGCTGGTGTTGCACTGTTAGATTGTGTGACACAGTGCTTTGACAATGACAAAAGCCCCTCAGGCAGCATCCTGACAGCAGTTACATGCTTAACAAATGCCTGCATGCACTGCTGTGATCTCTCAATCCTCTCATCCATCACCGTCTGCTTCACCAAGCCTGCTTTCTGCTCCACCACCAAGTGATCCACATGTGCATTCATACACATCTACACCCCCACACACACAAAATATATGCTGTGTTTACAGACAAACGCAGGCTGTCATTCTCTTTGACAGCACACAGGGACCTGGTGTATTGATGTATATTAAATATACTGTATGTTCTGCCCACCCATGAAGCTATGGTCTGTTAAAGGAATATATGCTGCATGTGCATGTGCAAGACTTGTATTTTAATGTATATAAAAAGAACAGGATTGTTTCCGCCTGGGGTGCACTGAGAGCATGTATGTACCTGTCTAGACTTTGTGTCATAAAGTACTCTACTCAGACAGAAAGAAAGAAAGAGTGACTGGTGTTAATGTACAGATGAGGTTAAGGACAGAAACATGGGAGACAGACTGACCTGCAAATGCATGTCTGCTGTACATGACTCAACATTTTATACTAAAATACACCATAGCATTACAACCATTAACATTACCACCACCTAGGAGTTGGGTTTCCCTTGTGCCACCGAGGTGGCTCTGGCCTCAAAGACAGGGACTCTGGTGGTGTGCTGTGGTGTCTGGCACCAGGACGTTGGCAGATGATCCTTTGGGTGCTGTGGGTGGTGGGGTGGAGGTCCATGAATTGGACTTGTCCGGTGTATCCCATGGGTGCTATATCAGATTGGGATCTGAGGAATTGGAGGACTGTGTCGGCGGCCTTCGGCTCTTTGCCTGCTGGGGTCTGTGCATAATAGGGTGTGGTGCACTGGGTGTTTTGATACCTTTCTGTCATGGCCAGTATTGACTTATTTTGCTGCATTGGCTTTTCTGAGGAATCGGTGCAGGTTGGTTAGCCTTTGGTCCCCACAGGCATGGGTGAACAATGAGTGCCCATGATCCTGTTGCCATGCTGGTGTATAGTTAGTTGGCGATCAATGCTGTTCACTTCATGAGCTGGTGGTGTTAATGTTGTGGCTGATTGGTGGATATTCATTTGCACAGAGATAATTAGCGCGTTGCTTTTTCTCTCTCAAAAAAACATGTTGCTAACATTAGCATGTTCCTAACAGGATATTTGCTAATTTCTGCTGAACTTTGGCATTTGTCAATTATGCAGAAACTAGGTCAACATCATTTCTTAAAAGCATTCTGCTATAAACTATTAAATATTTAGCTAGCGACTCTGTCTTGGGAATCCAGCTGCATTAGCTAGTGATGGCGCTAGCAAAGACAATTCGGGCAGCTTGCCAGTGAAACGAGCAAATGCAACTCTAAAGTGTAACCAGGAGTGGAAAAGAACCAGCTTAAATGATCTTAAAGACACATGCACGGAATATTAAATGGCTGCCGGTAAGTGAACAGAATCAAGCCATGTCAACCAAGCTTGTCAATACACCAGCGTGTCATTCCTTATTATCTGGCTAGATCATGCTAGCAATGCCTTGTTTGCAATGCCTTTTTCTCATTCATGGTGTAGCCCGCAAGTTCTACATGCAAGATCATCAAAAGCAGCCTTTTGTTTTCCTCTGGTGCCAACTCAAATCTAACAATAAATATTCAACAATAAATCAAAATCTACAATAAATAGACTCTCATACAGGTGACTAGAGAGAGAGAGAGAGAGAGAGAGAGAGAGAAAGTAAGAGTTTGTGAGAGAGAGAGAGAGAGAGAGAGAGAGAGAGAGAGAGAGAGAGAGTGTGTGTGTGTGTGTGTGTGTGTGTGTGTGTGTGTGTGTGTGTGTGTGTGTGTGTGTGTGCTGACATCTGTGTTCACAGGAGAGCAGCCAAAAACACTGCTATCATTAGGTTTTACTGAAGAAATTGAGCTGTTAAGTCAGCTGGAGTGAAAGTGAGGAATGAAAATGTGAGCACGAAAAGTGATGAAGAACTGGTAGCGAAAAATGGGAACACAACACATTTGAGTTGTCGTATTAAGTGTAAAACATGTCAGGCAGCAGCGGCTTTTAAAATAAGCTTTAACCTGAAAGGGTGGCATTAAAAGCCAACAGTTTTTTTAAAAATATCTTTTTCTGAAAATCCACTGCATTTTTATCAATGGCTAAATACAGTATCAAAAGGCGTTCGATATCCACTATTCATTAAAAAGCATGCAAATACTTAGTCTAATATTAGGCTAAGAAGTGTAAATTAGAAAGTGGATGTTAAAATATGAAAGGTGGTCATGTTTTGTCTAGTCTTACCACTTGAAAGTTGATTGGTTTCCAACAATAGCACGTCCTCAAGTTGTGTAATTAGCCAATGATTCATTTTTTTTCTTTTTTTAATAACCATTATACTTTAACTAATTCTACTTTATGTTTGATCGCAACTTAGCTTCTGTTATGACAGCTATGAACAGCCATTTCCTAACCAGACTTTCTTTTTTCTTTCTCTCAAGGAACTCTCTTGAAATACAGCTAATCGCATTACTGACACTCCAGAGGTCTCCATTTATTGGTAAAGAGAACATATCAAAATGTAATTCATGGTTATACCGTACATTATTGTGGAAAAAGTAGAGCAAGGGCACCTTAGAAATTTCGGACAGTAAATTAAACAGTAATTAATGAAACAAGGTCAATATTTGGGGTGACGATGCTTTGTGGACAATTTAGTATCAGGTACAATTTGTGCAGTAAGTTTTATTGAGCATCCTGCACATCCGGCATCCCCCCAGTTCTTCT
The DNA here is from genome assembly GCA_030068275.1 of Clarias platycephalus. Classification (NCBI taxonomy): domain Eukaryota; kingdom Metazoa; phylum Chordata; class Actinopteri; order Siluriformes; family Clariidae; genus Clarias; species Clarias platycephalus. The sequence continues at coordinate 11,178,815 of JAQQZT010000038.1, read as the reverse complement.
GAGGACTTTGCCTGTTCTACCTGCTCCATTTACGCATACAAAACCCAACAGCTTCAAATTTGTTTTTGTCTAAAGATTTGTTCTCACTTATAAAATATGCTGTGTCCTTTTCTGGCATACTGACGTTTTAAAATCAGAAATGTTTTTGTACTGACTCAATAAACCAAATAATAATAAAGTCATACAATTTTTAAAAAATCTATAACAAAGTTTGTACTAAAAATCACAGGGTACCTTCTTTTGTACAGTACTGTTATATGCTCTGATTACATTATTTTTGAACAGAAACTTTTATTGTTAGCTTCACGTTACTGGATATGGTGTGTCTGCCATGTGAATTCCTGTGATGGAACATGTATGCAAATGCAGTAATGATTACAAAGCACAGCACTCCATGTTAAAAGTCTTGGCATGTTTCTATAGTGTGCCTTCTGTTGGAGAAAAAATGCTCCATTCTTCACAGAGGTAATGAAAACACTGATTATACCTCTCCTTTTTGTGTATTTGAAAGCAGCACTGGTTTAATTAATGCTTCAATTGCTTTACCTTTAATTGAATATACAGTTACAAAGCAGACACACAAAATCAGCAGCACGTATACTGGAGCCTGCATGAGCTTTGCATTTCTCACATGCAAATATTTTCCTGTACAGTATTCAGTCCGTAGTCTAAATCCTGAGCAATTAAAAAAAAAAAAAAAAAAACTACAATAAAATCCTATTACTTAGAAACATAAATAAAGGCAGCACTTCAATATGTGACTCAAATTTTTCTTAGAAAGTGCACAGGCATTTACTGGAAAAGAAAAGAAAATAATATGAAAGAATGATAAATCTGTACTATTCAAAATATGAACATTGATGTAACATTTGAACTTAAGATATTAGTATAATATTTTTACTTAATGCTCCCCTATTGTGTGTTAATGCATGGAAAAATTGCTACTGTACTTGCATAAAAGTATAAAAGGTGCACAAATTACCATTCGTGTAGAGGAATCTGTGGTCCCATCTGCGGCACTGAATCCCATCAAGCTTTAGATGAGTTTGTACGAAATTAGATTGCTCTAAGTCATCATCTGTGAGAAACGTCTATGATGGCAAATGCCAGCTTTATGGGCTTCCCTTGTTCCTCCAAAGCATCAGCTCGAGCTTCAAATATAATCCTCATGGCACACAAATGTAATGCATTTATCTTCAGGAGTGCATCCTTAATTAATTAAAATACACACTCACACACACCCACACACTCTCTCTCTCTTCATCTTCCTCAGGCCAAGCATCACTGTATTAAAACAACAACCACCAATATACACAGCAGTGGGAGAAAGTACCAACCTGTGGACATGCCAAAGAATAAAGAAAAACACGTAATGTAAGCAACTCTTGCATTTTATTGACTCTTGATGTTTGTTTTATTATAAGACCATAAATATGAGAAATTAAAATGGCACTTCAGGCTAAAACTGACACGTCTATAGTGCCGGTTTATAGTTTGCAGAGTCCATGAGGCCAGCAAAAAACACTGGCACAAGGTATATAGAAAATTACAGCAAGAAATTACACTGAACAGGAAGAAGGTGGCAGAATATGTGTTTGACTTTCTGAAGGTTTATTAGCTAATTGTCTTGGCCTAGACTCATTTTGTGATTGTATTTGTGACTGAGTTAGTTTAGCCTGTACTTATCATGATGTAACTAAGCTAGTTTGAAGAGACTGTCACATAAACCTAAACTCAAAATATGTTATTTACTCATTTTTTAACTGAATATGCATAGAGCTGATGTTATACGTTAGTACAATTAGTCAATGCTTTCATTAATCGTCTCTGGTCTCAGACTCCTGACACAATGAGAATATAAAGCACTGCCTTGATTAATTACTTAAGAGAATAAAAGCAACAAGAACATTCCAATCTTTATTTGTATGTTGACGAAAAAGAACACAGATGCTGCTGTTTAATGATTCTTACTTAATAGGCCAGTAAATATGCTTTAAGATCTCCGGAAATGAGACAAGATGACAGCAGACTCCTGTATTAATAATGTACGGGCTTGTATTGTAACTTTCATAACTCCTAGTTATTAGCGCGCTAAAAAATAAGCACGCGATCTACACGCAGACAGTGAGTCGAGCTATCTTCAAGCCACAGTATGTGGAAAGTATGATCCTTCGCTTGATGTCACCTTGATGTATGACTGTAAGACTCAACACATTTAATGGGGCCATAAAAGGCATGGTTATTCTGCCAGGCCTGATAATAATAGACTTACAGCGCCATCATCAACATAGTTATGGTTTAAAGCTCGCCAATCAATCCGTCCAGCAAGGGTGTGTTCATAAGCCTTGACCTACTGGCTAGACTGAAGCACCGATGCCATGTGACCTCAATTCCAACTCCAACTTGGGAGCAAAAATGAGTCTATTCTGAGGTCTGCACTGCTCGGAGCTAATTAGTGCAGTACAGGTGTGAGCGTGCTGATGCACCAGTACGTGATTTTTGTAGAATTACGAGTGGGATGGAAAATTATGCCTGAAATACAATTTTAGCAGAGGCACCAGCGGCAGTAAAGGTGACAGATGATACAGTACGTATCCAACACAGAGAGCTTTCTATTATCTTCTGAGCTGTTAGCAATGTGATATATCCTGGCATTTGGGCTATGTGTGGCAGTATGGAGGGGTGATTAATATTAGGATTGAATATCTCTCTCCCTCTGATCAAGTGGGGCAGGGAGGGTCTCGTGAACTGGATGCTGCAGCTATATTTACCCCGTTAAAGTGTGGCTGCACATCACGTTGGGATTCTGTTACATGCGAGGCACTCATACCCTCACCCCTTTAATGAACGCGCATACACACAGGGCACAATTCTTACACTCTTGCCAATACCCAAAGGCCTGATCATAGAGAGCAAGGATGCTAAAAGCAGAGATGCTGGCACTAATGAGGACCAGGATGACAGTCCATCATTCTGTTAAAGGATCAACAAGCAAACCATGACAAGCGTCAGTCGGTCTCACACTTTTTGCTGGATGGTGCACTTTCTAACAACCCAAACCAAGCAGTATCATCTCTTCTCAGCTACAACTGTTGGTGCCCGCTCTAACAAGCTTATAATTTACAACGAGATTTTCAACTTTCAAATGCTACTTGCTTAGCTGATAAATGTGAGCCCTGAATCTATTCCGGTGGGACGGTCAGATTATTTGTAGCCCTACAGTGTGTTAGACAATGTAACACAAGACACACTGAACAGACTTAAGACCTCCTCTGCCCCCTAGTGGCTGGATTTTAAAACTAAAACCCTAGAAAAGACGTCAGTGCAAGTCTTATTGATTTAGACTCAGCCAGCACAGTCTTGTGACTGACATGAATAAATGACCCAGGGGAAAAAATGTGCCTCTACAGAGATATCAAATGGACTGCCACTGGGTTTTCCAATTTCCCAGACTGCACTGTACGGTTACAGCAGTTACAGCACAAATCCTGACAAATATTTTCAGTATCGATTTTATTGCATACTCCACAAGAAGTGCCACTACATTATTTTTTACAGGATACATGACAGTGATCAGTCGGAGACACCTGCTGAAGAAAAGAGCAAGACTGAGCAGAAAAGAAAGCTTTTTACTTTAGCTGATATACTTTAGTGTGAGGATCTGATAACTCTGTACGTACAACAACTACTATGGACACAAAACTGCTTAGATTTCACAATGGATTGCCAAAACCAACCATATCTACTAAATCTATTTGCCTACTTATCTGCCTGTTTGCATATCTATCTATCTATCTATCTATCTATCTATCTATCTATCTATCTATCTATCTATCTGCTTATCCATACACCTGTCTATTCATCTACCAATCTGGTTTATACTACTTGTACCTAGTATACAGTACCTGTTTGTCTGTCCTTACATGTCGATATATTGTATGTGTATGCATCTGTGCATGTCTAGGTCTGTCAATCAACCTGTCTGTTTATTATTCAGAAAATTAATTAATGAAATGAAACCAATCAATCATTGTGCCGGTACTATTATTCTATCTATAGATCTACCTATTTATCTGCCTGTCCATCCATCACTCTAAATGCCTGTCCATAGATATAATTGTCGATTTATCTGTCTGACATCAGTTAATCAGTCAATCAGTCTATCTATCTATCTATCTATCTATCTATCTATCTATCTATCTATCTATCTATCTATCTATCTATCTATCAGTCTGTGTACAGTATTTCCATTTGTTTGTCAATCTGCCTGCACATCTGTCTGTACCTTAGTCAGTCAATGAACCAACCATTCTATCAATCTATCAATCAGTCTGTCTGTCTGTTTGTCTATTTATCTGTTGTATATGTATAATTATGTGTCTGTCTATCTGTCTGCCTGTGTCTCTGTCTGTCCAGCTCTCTTTACACCTGTCCATCCATCTATGTGTCTCTACATCAACGTATCCATCTACCTGTCTATCTTACTATCTATCCTTCCATCCACCTTTCTTAAGAAAGAATATTACACTTTCTCTCAGTTGATTCAATTAGTACAGTACAAATAGCACCATGAAATCCTTATTTAATCTCTCAAAAGTAAATACTTATCTAAACGAACATGTCAGTGCCATAAGAATGACAAAAGTTTGTGACTACAAACAAGATGATTAGCCATGTTGTCAACATTACCATATACTCTGTAAGTATTTTCTGATTAAGGATTTGATGACAATGATTGATAACACACAAAGCTGCATTTTTTTTTTTCGGCATCAGTTTCAAGCGCTACAAAGTTTCACATTACTGTATGTGGGAGACTGATTGCAAGAGATTAAACAGGATTCATGTTTTATTTTTTGTACTGTAATTGGTTGATAGACAATGTCCTTGAAATACAGAAAAAAAGGCACAACTGTTTTATAGCACTGCATAGGACAGAGGGGAAAAAACAGACCTACAAAACAAACATTAGGAAACACCACTTAGGAAAGGCACAATAAGGGGAATTTCAATGTATTTTTTTCTCCACCTCCTGACGGTCAGGCCACAGATTCTCATCCACATCATCACAACAGATATCTTTTCTTGCACTACAGCTCAGAGAGAATCTTTCAGGATGTCTTATCTAGCCTCTGCAGGCGTCTGCTGTGATGTCGTCACATGCTGCATCCATGGCAGCCGGCTATTTTTGAGAACTGGTTGATCATTGGTTGAGTTAACGCTTCAAGCATTTCCCCCTATCGTTGGTGAAAGTCAAGATTTATATCTGTGAGCAGTTCATCAATCTGGGACACATTGTAGAGGTGTAGAAACTGTCTAATAGAAATATAGAATATATAATATAGAAAATATGCTTGGCAGATTCTGACAACTGGTTCAATCATTTTGCATGTAATGCACGGTCGCCTTGCACTTCCAGGGGCTGGGTTTGATTCCCACCTTGGGGTCTGTGTGCATGGAGCATGCATGTGCTTGGTGGGTTTCCTCCGAGTCCTCCGGTTTCCTCCCCCTGTTCAAAGACATGCAGATTAGGCTAATTGCTCGTAGATGCGATTGATTGGCACCCTGTCCAGTGTGTACTTCAGAAGAATAAGACATTGATTTTAAGATGCACACAAGCAACTTGAATGTGCTAACAAAGCAACTAAATTGAAAAACTGTGGTTGTATTATTTATAGCCACTAGATGGAGCCAATCACATGCACCAAAGTCCATTATACATTTATTAACCCTCCATAAACAATGTGAGTACAAGACAGCTGTATAAAAACAATGTACAATCGAACAATTCCTCATATCCACCCTTCTCTAAGCATATGATCCCTCCTGATCCATATGCTTTCACTGTTTACACTGAATTAATCTGTAGAAAGCATACACTTGCATTCTATACACCCGTTAGACTGTTGAAGGTTTTTGGTTTGCCTTGATCAGAAACATATGCTCTACTGGGAAACACAGTGATGGGACAACAACCCTATATTAAGAATGAAAGGTTAGCGAAGGGTCATCTCGGAGAGACGGGAATAGAAGAAGTGCATGCAGAGGGTCGAGCAAGACCGAGCGCAAATGTGGTCTTCACTAATCCTGAGTCTTATCTAATCAGCTTTCCCTTCACAGTCTGTGATTCTTCCATGCAGGAGTCAGTGAGGGGGACGAGAGACCCTTCATCTGAGAAGTAGTCGGCACACACATGCACACAAACATTAAATCAAGCCTAATCAAACCAAGACATGTTCTGTATTTGTACCTTCCTGCTTGAGTTACAATTGAATTAGTGTACACAACACTTCTAGGTATGTCTTCAACAATGGGAAAAAAAATTATATATCACAGCACTGTTGAATTATTGATCAAAAGATGTTGATCACTTTCTATAACTGCACAGATAAACATTGCCTGAATACTAATTTATAAACTCCAGGATGAAAGGACAAGTTGTTCCTTTTAGTTTTTTGACATGTTAAAGTCTCAGGATGTGGACCTTTGAGGTTGGCAACATGAAGTGGATTTTTGGTCTTCAAGAGATAGGAAAAGAGGAAAAAACAAAGGAAACACCAGTTTACACGGTAATGAAAGGAAAGGACATTAAATGCAACTAAAACTACTTCTTACTCAACTAAAAGCTCACATAACTTTCTGTTCTCTAAATGAACCCATTCTGAACCAATTTCGTTTTTAATAAGCCCTGCCTTATTTTCGAGCTTCCCTTCCTTCCTTAAAATCAGTTCTAGCGATCAGACACGTCATCTTGCCCTCAGCCCTCAACTGAGCAGTCAGATTAAGAACTGAGATTAGAAGGCATGGGAAGTGCAGCTGCTGGCCAACATGTGTCTAACAACCGAGACTCGAAATCTGTGGGATAAACTTTGGGCTCAGTTTAATTGAAACAGACCATGAAACTGACATAGGGGTTCTTTGGTACCCCACAAGGCAAGCTGTCCCTTTGCCGTGAGGTAACGGACCTCATGTGGTTTACGCAAACCGCACTGTTGTAATGAGGTGGCCAGGTGATAATTGGTGCGCTATGAAATTAGCACTGGTTGAAAGTCAAAGCACAGCAGCTGTGAGTTTACCCTCCTCTAACACACGACATTCATACTAATGACAGGATGGATAATTAACTAATAAGCTCAATCATACAGTATGTGGGAAAAGTCAGAGTCAGAATCAGAAGAAAACCTCAGCGATAATGTGTAAGGCACTACTTTTGGCATGTTCGGACCAGTTATGAGTCGGATGAATACAGCTTTGCGAACCAGGCAAAAAGGAAAGATTCACGCTGAGAGCGCACCCTTTTAATGAAAGCAAGTACAATGAAAACATAGAGCAGACTAAATAAATGACCCAATTTTTTAGGTTTATTTAGGAAAATACGTATAAAAGCCAAAGGTTAAACCCTGTCTCTTAATGTAATTAGGCCTTGCTTAAGAGAAAAAAGCAAAACATCATGAAAGCCAAAGTAAGAAAAATCATAATAAACACATAAAAGGATGGAAAAGCACTAAAACCAAGTCCGATGCCAGCCGTTGATTAGACACACAGAAAACATTTTTATAGTGTCTTTCCCACTGGTTCTGTTATTTCATATTTGCTCATATCAAAACTGAACTGGATATTTTTCATACACAATGTAAAAGAATTGCATTTCATTCGCTTTTAGCTTGCATGCCAATACAACAGGAAAGCATTTAATTAACTTCACAGCCATTAAAAACCATCAGAGGGCAGAGCTAATTTACCCCTTAATCAGGCATGACTTGAAGACAATAACACCACTGACAGATTCAAGCCTGAAGCCCAAAAACCCCACCATATCTGAAACCCTCACAGTATCTTCCTGTCACACAAGCACATATGTGGACCTCGTTTAAGAAAATGATGTACATACAGTATAAATAGGATGGGGCCTGGGGTGAAAAAAATAAATGGCACTATTTATAATATTATTTCTAGCAATATACGCAAGTAACTCAACGTGAAAATTAGATTATTCGGACAGAGTGATTCTTGAACGCCATTCAGAAACCCACATGGCAGGAAACCGTCAGTTCTGTTCCATTACACGCTGCTAATAAAACATCTACAAGGTTGCGCGGTCACCGTGGGTTTTGGCATTTGAAAAGAAAACATTCCTCCTTCTGACAAAGAAAAACACAATTTCCTGTATTTCCTCTCCAGAAAATAGAGCTACATGAGGAGATGTCGACTTGAGTAGAAACTATACCAAGTGCTAATGTATGTTCCTTGCTACAGCTTACTTGCAGAGGTCATAAAGCCAATGACAGATGTAAAGTATTGAGAAAACAAGCTTGGCAGGTGTACCACTATTAACTAACTAAAACCCTGCGGTGACAGTTTGCTGCATTTGCTGTACATCACCTACAACTGAATATATATCTTACTGAAATCAATCCATCCTTCCATTGTCCAAACTGCTTGTCCTGCATAGGGGCATGGGAGACCTGGAGCCTATCCTAGGAAACTCAGGGAACAAGGCAGGGTACACAGCAGGGCAGAAACACACACGCTCACACACCCAATCACAAACTACAGGCAAGTTGAAAACACCACATGTCTCTGGACTCTGCAAGGAAACCTGAGTATGTAGGGAAAAAACACAAAGCACTGAGAACACAAGCAAACTCCATACATACACAGAGACGAGACCCGGCGACAGCTCTAACTACTAAGCCGCTATGCCACCTAGCTTGCTAAATTGACAAAATTAAAAAACGCAAGCACAGACTCTAAGCTATGTTGTGTAATAAATGTATTTAAAAAGTATTCAAAACACCTAAATAAATACAAAATAGTGGTCGTTTTTTTTTTATACTCGTTTTTTTTATTTTTATTTAAAAGTTCAATCCATTTAGATCTTGTTTAATATATAGCTTTAAAGACAGCAGACAGCCCATAAAAAAATACTGCAAGAAAAAACTGTAAGTGTCCATCCTGCTTCCATCACAAATGTGTTACTTCCTGTCCAGCTCAGATCATGTTTGCTAGTGATGGTTAAATCCATCACTCCGTGCGACAAAGTTTGATCTATGATCCCTTTACGCATTACTAGCTACAATGTTCCTTAAGTACCTGTGGTGCAACTGAAATCTGACACATCGTTAGTTTTAAACTCTCAACATATGGTTTATGACTGACTTTACACCCTCACTTGCGTTCAGCTCGTGCAACTGGTTGCTGCTGGTGCCTCGAGTAAATCACACCTTTAGGATCTCAGCGCATGTTTCCACTTGTTTTAGCTGGCCTAATAAGCAGATAATTACTAGCCCTTCGAGACGCCGCTTAATATTTTCTGAGTAGGTCTTTTTGTGCACTGAGCGTAATTTGCTCCCAAAGGAGAGGGATAAATGCTGAAAAGCAGGGCAGTTGTTTCAAACTGCCAGTGACACAGAGTCACCGAGCCTGGCCAACCAGAGGCATGTCAACTAGCCAACCACACTCTCATACTCAGCAGCTCCAGGGAAACCTGCTGGCTCTGAGCCATGAACACAACTTACACGTGGGAGGACTGAAAATAACCATTATAAAGAATGACCCTGATACAATCTTAGCAAATTGACCCTGAAAGCACTCTTTTTCAAGGACTACACACTGACAAACAACTTGCTGTGAATAACTCTTACGTTTAAGAGTTTGACTAAATCATTTGTTCAGATCAAGGGCACAACCTACAATACAAACTTCATCATGTGACAAACAAAAACAGATGATGAAAACTGAAAACCTTGGGCCAAAATCAAACCATTCCATTAACCAATAACTAAAAATCATTTTAGGTCATTAGCTTACCGATTTAATGTGTCTGACCAGCTTTAGTGTGGAGGAAGATGAAATGATCTGGTAGATGTGATGGCCTGCCCTGTAAGAAAGCAGTTAAAATTGTTTTTAGTACACAGGAATAAAAAAGAGCATTTACAGTAAAAGCTTATAAAGAAATCACATCAAAATGTATTTTTAGGTCTCCTGCTATGTTTGTTTATATTTTTTTTTCTTTGGGTTTTGTCTCTTTTATCTTGTCTCTTTTTAGGGTTCACCACATAATATAATTTGGACCATAGGGTTGGTTAACAGGAAAATATGAAACATCATAATTCACAGCGAAACAGATTAAATAATTCTTGAGGGATTCATGAGTGTTTGGATCTACACATACTGCTCGTGAGCTTCTAGTGATCCAGACCCCCCTCTGTCCTCTGCACCTGCTGACTCGTCCCTGTGGCGAAATGGACTTCATGATAACTTGAACAACTTTTGTTATACTGAACTTCCAGCAGAACTTCCTAACTCATATTATATAATTTCTGTTATCCATTATCACCCAAATGAGGATGTGTTCCCTGTTGAGTCTGATTTCTCTCAAGGTTTCTTTCTATTGCCATCTCAGGGAGTTTTTCCTTGCCACCGTCGCTGTCGGCTTGCTCATCAGGGACAATCTCACAATCGTATTATTATTTAAACACATTTTTTCACACTCATACACATTTACATAAATTTTCTTCTTATTTTTATAAAGCTGCTTTGAGACAATGACCATTGTAAAAAGCGCTTTATGAATAAAATTGAACTGAATTGAATTAAATAAATAAGGACACCAATTTTATTAATTTAACTAATCCTTTAAGAGTTGTCAATTTTTCAATCCAAAATCTTCCAAATGTATGAGGTAAGTGATAGACTAACCTACAAAATGCATCTTAAGCAAAATACAATAATAATAATAAATAATAATAATAATAATAATAATAATAATAACTATAACAAAAACAATCACAACAACATATAATAATAATAGATTTTTTTAAATGAATATACCGTACATCTGTAATTAATGCAAATGTGGGAAGTTCCAATGTATAATTACTTTTGTTACTATACCCAATTCTGCTAAATATCATTAAATTTATCATCCGGAGATCGCTGGTTCGGTTCCCGGGTGATGCTGTAACCTCTCACAGCCGAAAGCCTCGAGAGAGCTAAATTGGCCCAGCTCTCTCAGCGGCGAGGGATGAGAGGTACTTAGTGCTCCCACACTAATCACAGCTCTACGCCATTCGGGGCATCAGTGAGCTCGCGCACGCGGAGGGAGCGGATAGCGCTGTCCTCCAAGTGTGTTACGCCGCCCCCAACGGTGCGTGAGCGAGTAGTTCGAAAAGAAGAGGTAGACTGGTATCACGTGGTTCGGAGGAAACGCGTGACAGCCCCCGGCCCTCCTGGCTGAATGGTAGTACTGTAAGTAGCCTTAATGTGGGAGCCCCCCTAGTGACGGGAAGGAATTGGACACGACTAAATAGGGGAGAAAATCGGGGAAAAAGAATTGGACACGACTAAATTTATTTTTTAAAAATAATAAATAAATAAATAAATAAATAAATATATCATAAAAAAAATATATTATTTTACCGAATACTTTTGACCTTTTAATACTAAATTGCCAAAGATAAACCTCTTTAGCATCTGACTTTTAAGCATCAGATGCTTGTTTTTGAAAGATAGCTATAACCATTAATATTGTTTGTAAGTAATCATGAAAGTATTTTAGAGCATTTGAGAAATTAGCAATAAAGTTGTTGTTTGTTAGCTTTAGATAACGTTTCCTAACACTGCTTAGTGTGTGTTTTTTTGTAAAATAGGCCAAATTTAACATCAATAATAAAAATCACTGTAACCCAGGTAAGATATAATAAAATGTCTTCCTTTGCCTTTTTTTATTAACGTGAATAAAGAATTTGACACTGTATTGTTAACATTTAGGTTAATGTTCGTTTACCAATGTACTTTTACTTGATTAAAGATTATAGTACTTTACCTCTTATTTACTACAATGGCAATCTGAAATCAGCCCTTCATGTGTAACGCTTTTTAGAGTGTAATGCTCAAATACATTCTCACTTACTCTATTAAGTTTTGAATGCAAATAACATTCATGCTTCAAAAATACAAAAACCCAACAGGCACCAGTAAATTCTCTTCTCCACAGAATTTGTGCCAATGGCTGTATATCGAGGCAAAGGGTTAAGGGGTAAATATGCAGCAGCGCTTAATATAAGGTAAGGTTTTAGTGCTTAGTGCTGTTACTCGGACATTTGGGATACATTTGCACACTACTTTCTCTGTGGTTGAATTGCCCAGTGTAATGTACAGTGTACTCTAATGGACTGTAATGGCCAAACCAGAGCAGTGCAGGCTGAGGTGCCACTCCATGAACTCAAGCTACATGAATAGACAGGAAGCAGGTCCAGGCTGCAGCTGCTGCTCAGTTCTGTGTAGGCAAAGTTCTGTACTTCATGGCTTTTTTTTTTTTTACTTTTCTTAAGGGCTGTTAAGTATTCCCATGTCCATCACACAGACCTGCGCTGAACCGCAGTACTGCCTGCTATGCTTCAATTACAGCTCAACCACAAAGCAGGCCCTGGCTTCTCTCTCTCTTTCTCTCTCTCTCTCTCTGAGTCAGCATACACCCAATCATACAACACACTGACATAAAGTGAAGTTAAAACTAAAGGAAGGAGACATGGCCTTCTAAACATGATTACTTTAGATTGGTTCAGTCATAAATCCAGATGACAGCCAACATGACAATGTGCAATTATCTGCATATAGTAAATTAGTGAACTGGCATCGAATTGGCAGGGTATCTCCTTCACTTAATCTATCTTAATCCTGGCCATTTAGATTGTCTAAACATACTTTTTCACACAATAGCACTCTTGGTGTTGTCGTTTTTTAGCCTACAGAAAGCAGCCACACTCTACAGGTTTAAACCCAATTACAGGTGTTACTTTGTATGTCACTTACATGTCCGACAGTATATAAAAATACTGTACATGCCATTCACATTACACTGTCATACTTCAAAAATAATTTTAACCCCTTCATACCTCAGGTACACATTGTTAATAGAATAAGAGATATCTGATATCAGAATTATGATATAGAATAGATTCATTACACACAGACTGATATATTTCAAGTGTTTATTTGTTAAAATTTTGATGCTTATTGCTTCTAACTAATGAAAACCCTGTAGGTGGTGCGCTCCAAACTATTCACACATTGGCAGGCAGCACAGCTGTCCCTCCTGTGTGGTAGGAGCAAATTATAAGTTATAAGTTTGTTTACGATGCAGAATCTAAATCTACATGAAAAATTACATAGATACACCCAGTTTCATCTCCATATGACATATAGCAAGTGAGTTATATATATATATATTACTTATATTATTTATATAATATATGGTACATGAATATAACAACTACACTAATTTAAGACCAATATGTAATATTATTTTATTTTTATTTTTTTTCCCCCCCAATAAGGCATTTTTTTATGTTATCCAACATTTATTTTTTTTTAAATATCGGTTCAGGCACCGTTATGGTTTTATAACCATCGTTTTATCATCATCGTTTTATCGTTTTCATCAGGGACAAACTGACCATTTTGACTCATACACATTCACATTCCTTACAAAATAATTTCTTTTGATTGTGTGAAG
>JAQQZT010000038.1:11142041-11163405 GCA_030068275.1 Clarias platycephalus | reverse complement strand
TTTGATTGTGTGAAGCTGCTTTGAGGCAATGACAATTGCTAAAAGCGCTATACAAATAAAATTGAATTGAATTGAAAGTTTGGACAACGACAGTGTAAAAAAAAAACAAATGATACACAACCCTACTCTTCACACATTGGAAGTGAACACTATTAGGCTATTAAACATTTCCATCATGCCTTCCACACCTTCCTCACATTCCTCTTTCTGTCTATTTAACTTGTTTTCAGTCAACAATGAGATGCAGCTGAATGGCTTTCCCCTGACATCCTATGTTTGTTGGCCTGTTGCTGAGAGGTGGACAATGGCTGCGAGGATCATTCAGTTCAGTCTCATTAACAGTCGCATCCAAACACAGCCGGTCCATCAGGCGGGAACAAAAAAGAACAAGAGAAAACAGAAGGCAGATCAACCTGCACACTCTCAGTCACCTGTGTGATAAAAGCAACCATTCTAGAGTGAAATGCGGTCCATATGCCAGTGTGTATGCACATGGTTAATAGCAGAATGAAAGGCATTCCCAGTGCAAGGGCTCCATGAGTGATATATATATCGATCGAGTAAGGAAACACATAAGTGTTCGGTATTCCTGACTACAGTTAAATTGCCAGACCATTTATGAGTCAATCATTTGATGTTAAACCACGTCTGAGGATTTACAGCACAGTAAAAAATTGTCAAAGACGCTGTTTAAGCTTTCATGTGGAATTTTATTAGAGACGATTCAGGTTGTGAATGTAAGCTCTTGAATGGGAGTTGGGTAGTAAGATAGAAAGTAAGGCGATGTTCCAAATGTGTATATGTCTAATAATTTTCTTGCCTCCCTAGTTGTTTATGGAAAATAACTTTAAAAATGTTTTCTCACATATTGTTGGGATATTATGCAGAAAAGGAAGCTGTCCCAAATACTGTATGAGAGGCATTTAAGTCAAACCGGAACTTCAGATTGTGCAGAATAATAGGCTGGCCTCCCAGGAACACCTTTAATGGCCCAAACATGTGGAAATGACTGTACAGGGAGATGGCAATAGCTCCCAGCCAAGTTCATGGAATGTCCAAGTGGTGTTCGTCAATGATCATGTGTACAGTTCCCATATACAGATGCAAGTTGGCGATCAGGCAATCCACTTGCTGACTGTTCAAAGGAATGACTTCAGTAGGCGCCACATTTTACTGCGGCTAAGAGTCTCGTCGCCGTACTGTACTTTAGGTCTTCTGTGAATGTCAATCAGTTTTATGTCTTCATTTATATTTGGGAAAAAATGGTCTTAAACTATTTCCAGTGAGTAATAAGTGGACAATATCCTGCATTCAGTTATCATGGTAGCTCCATAGGTATAAAAGGTGAATTCCACAAGAACAATCCCAAGCTCTAATTCTCAACTAAAAAAGATTAAATAAAAGTGTGGCATTGAAAGTTGCTAGCAACAGGCAAAAGTTTGATGGAAATTGAGTTTTTCTGTCAGTAATGAAGTCTGACAACTATACAATACATTCAGATCTTATAAGACTGATGTGGCATTGTTTTTATAAATTACTTTATGCCGGGGAAAAAGGAAAAAAATTCATATACAGTGCAATCCTCAGTCCTTGGGGTCAATGTGCTGGGATGTCCACTCCTGCGAAGATTGACGACTTGAAAGCGTTCCGCTTGTGAATGATCTTTCGTGAAACTCCAAATTTTGGGGAAATTTTATAACCCTTTCCAGATTGATGTGCAGCAACAATTGCATCCCTAAGACCAGTGCTTATGTATTTCCCCCTTGGCATTATGTTAACACACACATGAATGCTCCAGACCAACAAACTGCCAAAACTTATGCTTTTATAGAGGTTTCCACGCCAGTAAATAATAGCTCATTAAAAAAAAAAGTTGTATGTTGTTTGTCTGATGTTATATTTGCCTTAACCTTTCTTCTGGTTGAGATACGAATGAAAACCTGATACTTCCGTTACTATATATAGTATTAAAAATCACACTTTCACAATGTGAAGGGTTTTCCCAAGGTGCCAAACAAGATAATAAATTACTAATATGTTCGAGCAATGTCATATCAAATGATGTCTGTGCAGCACTCCTGCTTTGTGTTCTTAACACTTGCATAGCTGACTCCCTCATGCCCATGGTCTGGAAGTCAGTTTTGCCTTTCCGCATGACCTCTTCAAGGATAAGCCACATCAATCCAACAGACAGGCTTTTGCACATGCTGGGAAGGAGGAAGGAATAAAAGAGGTGTGAATGTACAGCCATCACTCACAGCAGAGAGCAGGCAATCATGGTGGCCCAGCTGGAGTTTTAACAGATGCTTAAGCAGACACAGCACCTCAATGTCACTCAATAGATAAGTTATAGGAAAATGAATATACTCAGCTAAGACTTAAGTACTTTTGATGAGATGGCTAACATCAAGGTACAATGGCCCTAGATTGAGTTAATAATATCCCTAGATTGGTGACAATCAGTATTCATTATTCACTAATAACTCATCTGGAGGGACTCAGGTTTCTTTTAGGAGTCTTCCATGCAAAATGGGACAAAAACATAATTATAAAAACTAGAAATAGAAAACTCTCATTGAAGAACATAAGAAAAAAATCATCATATTGTTTTATGATTTATATGCTTAGGGGACCTTAACCCAAACACATAAACGTCACACAAACTCCTCACTCATCTGCTCTGAGTCAGCAGAGTTACAGTATGAGCAGCTGTCCTTAATGATCCAGCATCCAGGAATCTCCCTTGTGTTAGTCATTCTCCATAACACACACAGAGAACATATTTTTGTTCCTTCTCATACATATGAGGAAACATAATCATCTGGCTTATTGATAATGAAAGAAAAATTATGATAGAACAAAGACAAACCCAAAGACAGGTCAAGTCTGATAACTGACAGCAAGGATGTTCAAGGAGAACAGTTTTAACTACACTGCTCGGCCATGCAAAAAGTCGTACACTCTAATATTTCATTGGACTGCCTTTTGTTGTGATTATGGCATTGCTTTGATAAGATGTTGTATTGATGATGGGAGAGTGGCTCCGCTGCGTAAAGCAGTGGGTAAAGGTGTGTGAAACTAATGCCACATGCCCCCTGAAACCAATCTATCATAGCTTGAGCTATCATCTTGGAATCAGGGAAGAAAAATCCAGTTATCATTCAGTATATTCAGGCATTGAGCTGACTTCATATTTGATGATGTAACACTGCTACCATAGGCATGTGCATTAGGCATAATGGGTGCATCACTTCATCCTCCAGTCTTCCTGCCCATCACTCACTCTGGAAAGGGGTAAAACTGAACTCATCAGATCATATTACCTTTTTCCAATGGTCCACAGTCCATTTTTTATCCTCCCTATCAAATTGAAGCAAGATTTGCCTCAATGATAAGTGGTTTTCTTAAGGCTACACAGCAGTTTAGTCCCAATCCCTTAAGTTTGCTTTACATTGTGCATGTGGAAATACTCTTACTCTCACTATTAAACATTGCTGTTAGTAACATAGCATTTTTCATTTCTTGATGCAGGATATGTCTTCTAACATGGTTGTTTATAAAATGATAAGCTACTCACTGCATCCGTTACGGTTAAGTAACTTGTTGCCAGCTGAACCATATTAATCAGTGCAGTAATTATCCAGTGGAAAAAAGTTCTTCCCTATTTGCTTAGTTAAATCCAGGTGGTCACTTTTTTTTTGGTCGGACAGTGTATTTCCCAATTTTATGTAGCAGGACCCAACAATGATACAGAAAAAGTTAAAGTGTTTCTCTATCTGTCATGAAAAGTGACAATGAAATTGAATAAAGATTTTAAAAACAGAAAAGCAACGAATTAGACGAGGCTGTGGAAAGAACCATTCATTAGGATATGAAGGAATCATTCATAATAACAAAACAATTCTTATTGGGAAATGATGTTTCTTTCCTCCCATTGTAAATTGTATAAACGCCAAAAATTGAATAAGGGATAAGTCAGTGAGCAGCAGTGTTAAAGCACACACATAATGCTTGCTGTCTGAACATTTAATAAGAGCCACACGAGCAGAAAACCTTAATAGGTCCATGAATAAAGGGCCTTTTTGCCAGACCACTTTACAAGGCTGTTGGCATATCTCCCACTCAGCAACAGTCCATGAAAAGCTACAGCAGCCTGAGATATAAATGATTACACTCTTTTCCTTTTCAGCTTGTCATTCAGAACAAAGAAAAGAAGAATCAGTGAATAAAAGATGGGAGGGAGAGTGATAGGGGAGAGATAGGGAAAGAGATTGAGAGATTTCAATATTCAGCTAATCTCACAATAACCCATCTGTTTTTTTCTACTGTTGGAAAGTTTTCTCTCTCCACACCACTTTCTATTAAATGGTGAATAAAAGACTTGTGGTTTACTTGGATAAGAATAAGAGCTTCCGAAAAAAAAAAAAAAGTTTTAAAATGAATAAAAATAAGGAAAAGGAGAAGGTGACAGACTTTTGAACTGATCCATATGGATATAGTTAAGAGTCCCATGAGAACAAAAGGAATTTCTTTAGATTAAAGCAGACATTAGTAGCATTTAAGGATTGCAAGATTTTTATATATCCAACAAGGCCTTTTTAAGCATTTTGGTTTTGCTTGTTTTGAAGAACTCTGGCTCTTTACCCATAATGCTAGTTGAGCTAGTTCTGATGGCTCAGTGGTTAACCTGTTGAGTCACAAATCAGAAGGTCATGTGTTTAAATCACAGCAACACCAAACTGGTTGGGTCTTTAAGTCTGGTCCTTATTATTCTGCTTAGCTGATATCATGCATAAGACCAATGAGCACAATGTACTGCACCAAGTGTTATAATACAATGTAAGATATATTGTACAATGAAATATAGTTTGAAAACATGATAAACACAATTTTCCGACTTTTACTAATTTTGTAAATTATTTTTCTTTAGCACACAGGTTTTTTTTTATAACAAAACACCGCATTTGAAAACTGCTATATATCCTTCTTTTAGAGGAACTTGCACGTCATAAAAACAATCACATTTCTCTTTGCCACATGATCAGTAAAGCAGAACTACCATTGGGTAATACAACAATTGTCCTTATTTAATGCATTTTTGGAGAACGATGAAGCCAAGCAAAGGATGTTTACAATCTGGTAGTGCCAATGCAGGTATGTACTACAGGTGTGAGTCATTTAACATCAGCGACATATTCTGTGAAATTTTGTGTAAACACTATGTTAGCAAAGGTATGTGGGACATGGGACACAAAAAGGTATGTGGGACACAAAGTGTAACCTTGTGTTGCTCCTGCTATTACTACCACTGGTCTAGTTTTCAATTGTATTTAAAAACTTTAAATAAAAGCAAAAAGTTTCAATACTATACAGACACAAAAACTTTGTGTAGAAAAAGACAACAGATACAGATGGTGGGGTTGATGTAATTTTCTGCCACAACATTCTGTTTGACTCACAACAAAATCACAAAGAAACCTTGTGGCTCAAAGAAAACTTGCACAAATTTTCAATTTGTACTCATTTTTTCTCAAAACTGTAAAAATGAAGGTCTCTCTTTTTGCTGTCTAACTGTTCTAACTGTTTTACTACTGTTTTATACTGTAAGTTTTAATTAGTCGGGTTGCCGCATTTTACCAAAGATGTTCATTGCAAATTTAACAAAATTGTTTTACTCGCATTACAGATGTCCTTTTCATATTTAAGAATCAATAAGTCTGACTACACCTGCATTTATCTGATCATCACATCTTATTTTATTACTAACCGGTTGTAAAAGATACGATGGGCCAATGTGTTTATATGCCAGCACTGGAATTGATCAATGAGGAAGGACGATGCTGAGTTTTAGTATCGTTTTTGTGACATATGTGACAAACCTTCAACCAAACATTTGCTAAACGTTGAAGAGCCATTAGCCATGTTCTGATCAGGATCAGGAAATATACAGAGTCAACACACCAACAGTTTACTGTTTAGGGTATACTGTATGTATCTAAATATGGCTGAGAACCCTGCTTTCTGGCATAAAAATGGAAATTATGCAGATGTTTCATATAAAACAGAGTAAAAGCTGATAAGGTTCCCAGTGAAAATAATATGCAATATTCCCACATGTAACTACAGCGTCTAAAGTAGCACTTCTGAATATCACATACAAGCACTAAAGCAATAGCTTTTATAAAATGAAAGGGCATCTTTATTTTCTCATTATATTACCTGCATTACAATACATTAACAATGACAAAAATAATGGTTTTGTAAGGCACTTCAGTAACTCACAGCTAATTTTGCAGCCATTAAGCAGTAATGAATTAGTAATAGTATATTAACACTTACAGTAAGTTACTACTATTAATGAATTCTGTGTAATTATCCAGTAAGTACTCATAATGGATTTGTAGCTCATTATGAAGGCGCAGTAATGATGAAGACTTATACTGTAGATCTCATGTAGAACTATCTAACTAGTCATTACAGATGGAGTCATCATGTGTTTCACTTTATAATACTGTTCCAGACTATCACGCACTCATAGGAAGGACAGACTAACACTTCAGTTATAATTATCATAAAAGTTATTATCATAAAATTTGGCGTAAATACATAATTCAGTGACTAAGTGTGGTGACGGGCTTATAGCCAGTGCTCGTGTCCGTGATTTCTGTGCCCACTACAAAGCTTTACACTAAGTAAATATGACTGAAAAAACAGTTATTTGTAAGAAAGAAATTGAAAGAAATTGTATTTAAGGATTGTAAAATGTTACCAAATAATCCATCAATTCCATATGAAGCAATAAAATAAAAAAAACAAATCATAGCCAAGGAGCTCCAGCGATCCATTACAACTAGATAACATCAGGACATACTTAAATGCCAGTGGCAGTAACATCCCACACTGACAGGGTGAGTATCACCACAATTTAAACACCTAAATTAGTATTTCCTTTCAAGCAGTTTAAGGACATGAATTATGAAGCATTCCTGAATAGATTATACATCTCATCCAAAGAGGAAAGCCATGCTGCACACGGAAACCGAAAGAAACAGCCTTCAGGAAGGAAGGCAGTGTTTACATCTCACGTCAGCAGCGTGGTTTTGTGAGAAAATCTCCCTGACCTTTTTAAATTGCCTACATTTGTACTTGAATTGATCTTTACAATACATAAGTAATCTGTAATACTGCAGCTTGTAGCAAATCACTTTTACATAAAAATGTAGAAGTACATTACAGTTTGAAACACTAGCCCTTTTAACCTCAAATCAAAAATTGTTTTGGAGTTGCTGGTCTGTTTCATGGATCAATTAGGAGATATTCAAGATCATTCATCTAATAATAATAAAAAAAAAGCTTTCAGTTGATTTATATTTCACATTACGCTATAGCACTTTAATGAGATTGAGGTCACGTCGCTGAGTTTCTTCTGACTGAGCCACTTAGTTGTTGATGTAATGGTTTTTGGATCATTTTTATGCCAGAACATGGGTTTTGAAGTCTTCACATGGAATAACTGTGCAAAATGCTGTAATGTTTGTCATGTTTTCTGTTTTATCTGGATGATTAAGGAAATTGTTATTAAAGAATCAACAGCACAGTAGTGCTCCCTTTTCTATAACAAGTGTAAAGGGAGTAATTAAATGTCAGTATCTGTATCTGGCTGTTTTAAGTGAAGTTAACACATATAATAATAATAAAAAAAGGCCTAAAAGATTGCAGAAAGGGTTGAAGCAAGTGAAATCATCTTAACAGTAGCCAAGCATTTTTGTTTCCTTTTAGTTTTTGAACCCTTTAGAGAATTTTGTCCAAAATTAAACATAATTGTCACTTTCAATTAAAAATTAAAAAATCAATACTTGCTAGACATGTTTTTACAAAATAAATTTAAATATTACATAGCATATAAAGTAATATCCAAATTGGAAGAAATTATCCATGTATCAACGTATTTACATTAACGCAGAAATTGATTAGAGAGGGTAGAGAGGGCTATAACACAGAAAACCGAATCTAAAACAAATTAAAATACATAATTTTTTTTACAGGATCTTTGGTTTTTCGCTATCTGCCACAAGCTGTTAATTGTCTTGTCTAAATATTCCTAGTATACATTTACTGTAGCCTCATGTAAATCATACATAACAGACAACATTACAACTTAATAATTTCAAGAATTCTATATAACTGTCATACAGTATATAAAAATTACAAATATACATCAAATATATAAAAAATAATAACCAAATACCAAACAACACTAGAGTGCACAGTCCCAAAAACAATCCATTTCACTCCTTTTCAATTTGTTTTGCTTTTCCAAATAAATCTAAGCATGTTCCTTAAACCAGATGTACTGTACACGATCAATTAACTTTCATCAACTTCCTTGAATGTGTATTTGCAATTAAAACATTTATGGCCTCATGGTCCAGCCCTGAGTCTTTCTTTTTATATCAATACACCCTTTAAAGAGGATGGATGCTTTAGAAGTCTTCGAAAGAAATGCATCTGAAAGTGTGTAGTGGCAATACCGGTATGAGAAAGCACAATATTGTGTGAGGTGCTGGAGATTTGTATTGTTGACCCAAGTTTAATTTGCTCGGCAGGGTTTACGGCTGAAACTCATTTCAGACCGCCGCTGTGAAATACAAAACCCTTCAGCTGAACTGACTGAAAACTCCCAAGTGTCACTATTACCTGCCACATTGACATGGGTTCAAGGGCTCTACTGATTTTCCTGTTTATGCATTCGGTCTACCCTACGCCCCCCTCCCCCGTCCATTACGCTAATACACATTTCCTTTTACATGAGACAATTTTGTTGAAAAGCTAACAGACATTATTCATATGCAAATAACAATTTTCTATGTTTATAAGCTCATCTCTTTTTTTTTCTAGTTATACTAGAAATAAGCATTTAGAACGGGGTTTTATATAATAATATATTTATCAGAACAGGTGAAATAAAATTTTGCACTCCCTGATGTTTGATAAATCTCTATGACTGACAATAAAATGTGTGCCTATTAATCACAATGTGGCTAATTAAACATAGGCATAATGAGAACCCCCTTAAAGTACAACACTCCAACTAAAATAGTAGCTTCTGAATAGTTTCTTTAACAGTGCTGACAATCGGCCACTTTACACTGTAATTCTAAGACACATAGAGGCTCGGCTTGAAAGAAAACACTCACTTAACGAAAGGAAAATTAGAGGTTTAGGGGGTCCAAAGGACGCTAAATGAAGCATGCTACAGTACATACAGCGTTTGCTAATGTCTGGCACTGACATTTCGCACCTGTATCCATTTCAAGCAGACCCATTAATCTACATCAGCAAATAATTTACAACCTGACGCAGGTCATCTGAGGCTAAAAACTTTTTTCTACCCTTACACTACAGTAGGTGTCAATTTACTTAATGGAGCATGTCATTTATAAAGACATAAAGGTGCTGGAACAAGCAAATTTCGTGTTTGGGGTTATACTTTTTTAATGTATTTAAATTTTATTTTCCCTTTGCCTAAGCAGTTTTAACAACTAGAAAAAGATTTTTTTTAAATGCTAATCAGGCAAACGAGGCAAAAACAGAAGACCACGTCTCAGAGCCCGCATCCTGACCAAGAGCAGAGTTTTTGTTGCAGACACAAACCTTACAACATGCTTCAAGAGAAGTTTCATTAGAAGAGAATTATTATGATGTCTCCTAGACAAACTAACTAACCATACAGCATTCAGCCATAACCTTAACACCACGTTAACATCAACACAATAACGTTAATTAGCATGCCAGGCAACTGGTGACGAGATCATGGGCACCAAAGGGTCACCCATGACTACAGGGACTCAAGGCCAGCCCGTCCAGTCCAATCACACATAAAAGCCAATGCATAAATTCACCAGAACACCCAGTGCACCACAACCCACCATGAGGGGGACAGAGCCCAAGAATACCGACATAGCGCCCACACTTCCCAGATCCCAGTCCAATTGAGCACCCATGGGATGCACCGTACAAACAAATTCAATCCCCATCCCCTGCTGCCAATATCCTGGTGCCAGACAGTCCAGAGCAAACCCCCAGGGGTCTTATGAAGTCATGTCCCAAAGGGCCAGAGCTGCCCAGGTGGCATAAATGGAATATGCACAACACTAGGCATAATATTTTGTGTTGTAATGTTATAGCTGATCGGTTTATATCATTATATGCCAGGTACGCTCCCAGGTAAACACATGTTCCAAACATTATGACACAAGAGCATTCTTGGATGATGATGCTAATATGTTTAAGTGTTAACAAAGCCTGTATTAACACAGCACAGCAAAATGTAATCCTGACTTATTGTCAAGGGAACAAATGAAACGTGTTCCAAGTTATTTATCAGATACTTGTTGGTTTGACTTGGTCTATATCAATTCTGTAAACTAGCAGATTAGCAAAGTACGTAAATTGTGTCAGTTATCACCTTTCGGTCTAGTCTATTTAATTTCTGTCCGACCAGCTGTTCTACACATAAAGACACAAAAGCATTCTTGGGAAGCATCTAATATTTAGCAAAGCCTGCATGAACACAACACAATACAACCCAAACATTATGGAGCAAATGACCCAAGACTACCCATCAATAAAAGGCACTCTGCTGCCTGCACATACTCTAATGGATTATTAAAGCTCTGTCAAATATGGTTTATATCAGTAGGACAGACAGTATCAGCTCTCAGCAGCCGACTGGCTTTCATCGCAATCTGTAGGGATGTCAGGGCTTGCTATTGCGAGGAACAATTTTGCTTTCACGGCAGGTGAAATACGATTGTTGTGCTGAAGGGCATTGAATTATGTTGAGTAAGTCACTTGTTTTTTTTTTTAAAACAGTGCCTCACAGGCTCAAGCATGTCTTCCACAGCAAGCTGAAACATATTACCCACACTCCTCCCTGCCAACCTATCATTAGATATTAACATTAAAGGAAAGCAGCCGATTTCACATTCAAGCCCACGAAAGCACAGCATAACACAAAAAAAGGAAGCGTTTAGACAGTTGTCTAGTTATTGTAATGAAAAAGCCAAAGCTTTGCTCACACACAAAGTGCTTTTGAATAGAGCCTGGGCAGAGGAGCTGAATGATGACTGTGGCTTGCCAATGAGTCCCCCTTACGTGCCATTAGCTAAAAAGCATTCAGGTAGTGAAGATGGCTCTCCAGGGTTGTGTTCACTGCAGTACACTGAACTCTCTTTCAACTCCATGTACATTAGGACAGAGAGGTCCAATTTACCGGTCTACACTGGACTGTGAGGTTTACTGTGGAACTCTTACAAATACATTAATTCATTCAGGAACTGATCTATCACAGTCAGGGTTAGAGATGAACTGGAGCCTGTCCAAGGATGTTAGGGGACGCCTGTCCACCGCAAAGCACCATGCATACACAGTCACACGCAGGTGGACTTTCGGTTAATTCAGACTTGTGTTAGAAGCTTAGCATTATAGCTTGTGTTAGTTGTGAAACACAACATGGACAGTTTAGAGGCAGGATTTCGGAAATAAAGTATTGCGTTATGAGATTGTTACTGAGAAGTGAGCGGGATCATGGGGAAAGACGCTGAAATGTCAGGTGCAAAAGGTCAAAGGTTCACAGCACTTTTTCTAAGTGTGATCAGCAAAAAATTATATATAATAGCACTCACAAAATAATTTTATATTTTCTTTAGAAAAGTGCCTGCCATGGCAGGAGACCACAAGGGTGAATTCTGAAGATGCCACGGTCATCCATCCATGGCCAGGAGTCCAAGAGAACAAGATGGGAGGGATGGCATACTTTCTGACCCCTGTCAATCCCAGAGACACTATTCAATGGTGGGTGTCTGTGCACTTAGGTATGCAGAGGAGTTTAAATAGTGTTTTGCCTTTGGGTGTGTTAGCCTTCACTCCCCTGTTGCTAGCTGTCAAATAGGTAATGTTGGCTGGTGGCTTGGAACTGGCCAAGACCAAATTTGGGGAAAGAAAATGGAGCCGTAAATGGGACTATTCACAATTCACATAATTTAATATTCTTTAGCCATTATTATTATCAACATTAACAAAACCTTAACTCTTTTCTATTCAATATGTAAAAGCAACTACGCTATACTTCCAAGGCTAAGGTCTGTGAAATCTGGTTTAAGTTGCATAAATTATTCTGCTGCCTGTCACACCCTCCTTTGCGCCCTAGCACACATCTCCTACGTAAACTGTCACACAGACTTCACCTATACCGCTGGAGAAGAAACAGAGAAGGACATGGCCAAGGGACCTTTGACCCTATAAGCGTGTATCTCGGTTTTCATTGTTCAAACCCCCTCTATAATGATCTCATTCCCACTCCATAAACCAGCACCCCTCACAGTGTACCACTGCATTCCATGATATGATGGAAACCTGTTATGGACTATAAAAGTCTCACTTCTCTCTAATCAGTACAAGCATGTGTTCTGAATTTCACATTCGTATAGCCTTATGGGTGTCAAATAGACCAGGTGGCTCATGAAATATCTTACCAGACCGTGTTTAAAAACGTTATACATCATACAGCTTCGGTCTACAAGAAGGCATGGTTGAGTGTGTCAAAACATTGCAGTTAATACTACATTAGAATTTACAAAAAATGCAAAATAACACAAATATTGCAAAGCCTGTGCAAGTTCACTTTCATATCCTGTGTCCATCCCTATTCCAGTTAATTGCATAGCAAAAGGATACTTGTGTTTGTTTTGATTGTCTCGCCATTTCCTAGCCTTGATTTCAGACTGCTGATAGCAAACAACATGTGCAACGCAAACTAGCGTCCATGACAGAGTGCTTCCTGGCAGTGGAGATAAGGTTTCAAAATGACTAGCCAGTTACTCAACACAAATTCCTCAGAAAAAAGGCAGAATAAAAACAGTATTTATTGAAATATATTTTGCAATCAGGGTAAAAAGTAAAAAGCAATCAGGGTAAAAAAGTTTTTCAGTAATACTGTTAAGTACAGCATTCTTGCAAGAATATATCATATTATATTTAACCCATTATGTCAAGCTTACATGTATATGTACAATTCTGAAAGAATAATTTGGTCTTGGTGGCATCACCTCACTCCTCGCGCTACCAGGGTCGAGGGTTCGATTCCTGCCTCTGATCTGTTCGTGTGGAGTTTGTATGTTGTCTGTGCTTGGTGGGTTTTCTACGAGTACTCAGGTTTTCTCCCACAGTCCAAGGACATTCACACATGCATTTCCAAATGTGCAGGAGGAGTGTTTTCTGCATTTTAGCATTCTATCCACATATAAATGCTATTTTTGATAATTAGCAGTACAGCTATCCATGTATATTTAAATATGGATGCTCTGCGTTATTGCACTCTGGTCCTTAAGGATGAGTGCCACTTCCTAAAAAATGCTTAAATAGCCTAAAGAAAGCAAATTATTATAGGAACTTATTTTCACATGCTTTATCACTACTTTCAATTATAACTCTGCAGTTCTTTTTTAAGCGCTGGTTATGACTGTCATAACTATTACCTTATAATATACAGTATTTTAGGGATGGGAATCACCTGGGACCACTGAATACAATTTTATTACCATATCTCTGTGCCAATCGATCACTCATCATTTATACTGCTTTATCCTGTATTCAGGGTCGCGGAGGTCTGGAGCCTATATCAGGAGGCTTAGGGGACAAGGCGGGGTACACCCTGGACAGGGTGCCAGTCCATTGCAGGGCACACATACACTCACTTACTGTACACACACTATGAGCAATTAGGAGATGTCAATTAGCCTAATCAGCATGTCTTTGAACTGTGGGAGGAAACCGGAGTACCCGGACCCAGGAGGTGCAAAGCGACAGTGCTACCCACTACACCACCGTGCCGCCTGGTGCCAATCGATATGTATTGCAATTCTGTTAGTATCTTTATAAATATATATCAGATTTTCTCTCTCTCTTAATATATACACTTTTTTAAATTCTAAACAAACTTAGCAAATAATTTGCTCCTTCCACACAGGATGCTGTGCTACATGCCACCTGTATGAATATAGAGGAACTGCAACCTATTACCACTCCAAATGCAAACATGTATAAATAAAAAAAATTTAAAAAAATTTATAGATTTTTGAATCAATGTAGGTACAGTATATGCTAATTTCCACACTAAGGAATCATGCTGACGTGTAACAGAATATATTTTCCCCATCTCTGATGTATTTGCAATTTAATTTAGCTTTCTTTTTGCTGTAGTTTTAATATATGATACATGTTGTACTGCTCCTGAATCATCCTCTCAGTTGGTACAAATTGTACAGCAAAAAGATTTTGATTAGGACCTGCACAAACTAGCAACTGATGGGATAACTTTCAATCTATGATTGGTGTAGCTGAAGAGTGCATTCTTCTGTACTGCTCAATGTGCTTACTTTACTGTAAATGTTATTCTTGACAATTTGACATAACAGTTCATCACATACTATAGCTATCTACTGGGTTGGCCTTCTTATTTGGGCATTTTTAAATTGCATTTGTCATTTGAAAGACATTTTTGGAAAAGGAGGGGTTTCAAGAAACATTTTAATCCTACTTGTACAACCTTAAAGTTCCAGTATATAAAACAAAATGTAATATATTCATTTAAGATGTGACTTCTGTACAGGTTTATTTAGAGGCTAAAAAATCCCACTTAGAGAACTGATTCCTGATCCACATTTGTCTCTTTGTTTGAATTTGTCATGTTATTGACGCTCAATTGTTCATGTCACCGCAGATCATGGGCAGAGCCAACTACTTAACTATTAGAGGCATAATCTTACATAATACACCTTTAAACTCACAAGATTATTATTGCTGTTCTTTGGTCTTGTAACTATACACCTTTTCCATTGGTATAACTACTGAATAATTCATAGTAATTACTGAATTCTATGCATTAAAATGAATATAGCTGTATAATACCCTGCGGGTTTAAAGGTGTTAAGTATTAAATTGTCAGTATTATATGAAAATAGTATTAGAGTAGCAGATAATGGACACAGTGGTTCTGGCTATATGCAGATTGAAACAAACACTAAACCATTAAACACTTCAAATCCGTCGTATAAGTTGAGTCTGCCAAAACATGAGACCCACCATAAATCAGCAAGAATGACGACAAAACTATTTCATCTTGTACTATAGCTGCATGATATACGTTAATCGATATCACAGAAGTTTGCAACGTGCAAATGAGACGTCTAATGAACATTTTATAGTGTGCCGTGAGAATCCTGTCCAGTCTAATCTGTAGCTGTTTTGTTGAATCGCATCGTTCACATAATCCAAACAGAAATCAAGCGAGTCTTAAACCATGTGATTGTACGAGTACAAGTGTTTCTAATATACTGCTCAGCACTTAACAATGGCTGGAACATAACACTGCAATATAAAACTGTGTTCAAACTGTGCAACTTTATCTCATACAGTAACAAGCCATATCTATAAATGTTATCTGGAGGACAATAGCGTGCAAAATATAGGACATTACAGCACTGCAGGCTTTTCGACACGATGAACACTCATTCGGAAAAAAGAAGGTTTCTGTGCACAGGCATGTCTGGCAAAAACAGTCAGACAAATAAAACACTTCAAACAGCCTGCAGGAATCAGTAAAGCAGATGCCATCAACCACGAGGGATTAATGTTAAAAACCCCTCCTCTTTCTATTACACATACACACAAACACAAACACACGTTCACTCTGCATGAATTAAAACAACAGGAAGCTGCTGATCCTGTACCAGCATGCTATGATTGTTTATATTAATAGATTTGGTTGATTAAGCCCTATTCCTTAGGTTGTTTTTCATTTAAGCTTTTCTTTTCATTCTCATTCATAGTTACACAATGAACCAAGATTAATAAATTATTAGTGAATATCACTTTTTCTGATTATGTCACAAGCTTCCCATTCATATTTATATCCCTACTATGTGCAGGCCTTTTATGATCATAGAATTTGCTGATGATAAAATGTTATACAATTAATTATAATTAATGTTTTAATTGTCTTTTTGTTGATTTCATGTCCTTTTCATGTCATAATTTGAACATAATATTATAATAATTCACATCCACAGCCAGTTTAGATATAAGTACATAATTTAAAATTTCAGCTTGCCTGTTTGCTTTGTGCAAAAACATACACTTGAATCGGGGAAATACATAAATCACAGTGACACTAGCCAATGAAAGATGGCAAATACAGCTTTGTTATCTTGACCTAAGACACAATGTTCAAAAACAGAATTTTCAATTGACATATTTTTATGTTTGTGGTTTAGACTTTTAGTATTTATACCACTTTTAAAATTAGGTTAAAATGTTATATGGTAAAACAGGATTGGGGAATCTACAATTAATCTAGATTAACTCAAATAATTCCAATTCATCTGAATAATTATGATTATTTATGCAGTAAATAATTGCAATAATTGTAAGAGGTCTATCTATCTTTCTATTTGACCAATCACAGCATGATAAAATAAAGTTCTGCAAATATGTTAAGACAGAAGAAAATTAATAATTCTATTAGCAACAAGAAAAAATCAAAAGGTAGGTTACACTGACAATGGCTAACTTTGCAGTTTATTCATCAAATGCTTATTTTCAGCCTAGTTTTGCTCATAATGTAGTTTTTAAACCATCAAATTCAACACTTAATCTCCATTCCCAATTTCAAGAATTTGGTCCCGAACAACAACTATTTAATGATCAGAGGAAGTAATAGCGAGATGTTCAGGAAGTAAGTCAGTAAGTCGTCACAACTGGAGAAATCGTGAACATAAAAAAAAAATGTCGACCGTGTGAAAATTTTAAATGTGGCTTTCGCATAAAAAACATCAAATTGCAAGTTAGAAGTAGAAAGTAGATTTTAGAGTGTTATAGATGGTTTGTAAATTTTATAGATGGTTAATGCCTATTTGTTATGGATTGCACAGTCCAAAAATATGCGGAATTCCTTGTTTAGTGTTGACATCACCCCTCATAGTGGAGCAAATCTATATTGTGACATTTAGTACAATTGTACGCAGCAAGTTCATAGCTTCTATAGTCACAGATTTCAAAAACGATGTAATCCACTGCACTTCTCAACATGACTTAACAATTTACAGTAAATTGTGAGTTCATAAACAGTTCATTGAAGTTTGGCAGAATTTGTAATAGAGTCGTAGGTGATTACACCATAACTCAAAGTTCATGATTCCATCACTCTTTCTGCATTGCCACTTAATCCCAATCTCTCAGGAACAGTTTAGGAATGTGATTAACAACAGTGTGCAAGTAGCACTCTAATGTTTATATACGGCTTTATGCATGTAAAGTAATACCAGCCTATAGAGAATAGAATAAGTATGATTTAAACATGGTAGATTTAATCATATGACACAGCCCTAGTATGTACAGTATAATGAAACCTAAAAGTCGAAATCAAATATGCACCGCATACCATTAAGTCAGGATGGATGCAAAACAGTATGTCAGACTTTTACAAAAAGTCTAACCAAGGAGTCTGCATTTGTTGACCACTCCAGGTCTCCACCGAGTGACATCATTTATAATGAGCACACATAACCCTGCAGTGGGATCATGCTCTGTGATGACAGCTTGTTATTTAAGTGTGGCTGCTTATGTCATGTTGTCTTCTAGCTTTTTGTTCAGTCATGCTGGCAGGCCACAGTTTGTCCCCAAGACACAGAGACTGTTGTTCTTGTATGTGGCTATAGCTCACTGCACTGAACAGCCTGGCACTGCAGGCCTGCACCAAACAGGTCAAAGACAGAACAAATCTGTTGATATAACACACAGCTCAGTCATTGTGTCATTGTGATACCCTAGCAATGAATCAGTCAATGTATATGTGGATCCGATTTAAAATTTCCCCTTGGGTATTATTAAAGGATATGAAAACACTAATACCCTGAACTGAATGAAATAAAACGCTTGCGCCACAGTGATTTGATGATTCACGCTGGCATCGATCTCCCCTTAAACCAGCCAAAATCAAGAACTGCAAAACAAGCAGCCAAGGGGGTTGATTTGATTCAGCTCAGTGCTGGGTGTGGTGGGTTTAATGACAGGCTGTAGTGGATTAAAGCAGGGGCATGATGGAGCAGATATAAACTCTATGGCTCATCCAGCTAAACACTGGAGACACGTGCCACATGAGCAGCTTAGGGCAGAGGCAGGAAATGAATGCTCATTTCCCCCAGTGGAAGACCAGAGGGGCCAGTAACCTGTAGGCTATATGCTCCTGGTGGGAAGTCGAAAAGGAATGTAGGGTCAAGAATAGTGTGTGACAAGCTACTTGGTCCAAAGTGTGTGAGTGGCAGTGAATACAATAGAACATGGGTAATTGTTATACCAGGAGTTAAAACTGGGTGACCACAGACATTTCATTGATAACATTACTCTTACTCACTTGTCAAGAATGAGGTGAAGGTCAAAGGTCATACTTAAAATCCTACCAGAAGCTCTTTTCAAGTGTCGAGGAGAAACTTCCTGAGATAAAATGAAGTACAACCTCTGAGACTAATTACATTTAAAAGAGAACTAAATATGTTGTTCAGTATGTGCATTACTGTATATTCTGTATGATTACAGCAGTTACTCAGTACTGACCTGCTGAAAATGAACTGTCAGGGTGACATTGTTCCTCAATTTAAATTTGGCAGTCATTATACAGAAAATGAAAACAGACCATAAATACTATACATATTTTGCAGTTAAGTTTAAGTTAATTTTTTAAAAAGTATGTGCACACACACTGGCGAATTTAAAACATGTTATTGGAAAATTAGCTGAGCCAACAGGCCTCTTTTGCCGCATCTCACCATTGAAAGCGCTTGGACTAGAAAATGTCACATTCGATATAACATGGGTTCAATACGTGTAGTAAGATTGAGAAAGAAGTGGAGCTAAACCCCCATCACTGACGGTCATCTTTACACCTCTTTTAAAATGATTCTTTATGTAACTTTCCCTAAGAGTGAAAAACACCTACATGTAGTGTACTGTCCTGCATTAATAAAAATGAGATTAAAAATAAGCTGTCACTCTTGAGCTGACACACAACAGAAGTCTTACTTCTGAAATTCACACTGACATCAGCATTGCAGTGGAGAACCAAAACAGCTCCAACTGTTTAATGTTTTCTAAGAGGTCTGTCATGTGAAACCCTTGGCATCCTAAATAATCAGCAAAGCCAGCAACTCAAAGGAATCTGAAAGTGATGAAAGTATTCTTTACTCAAGTGCTCTCAGGGAAGATTTGTAAATTTAAAATTGGCCTAATATAAATAAATAAATAGAAATAAGCATACAAAAACAAACAAACAAACAAACAATATAAAACTGTATGGTCTGTATTATTCATTACTTGTGGAATACGTAATAAAGAATTAATATTTTTAATCCCTACCATGTAAATGCCAGAGTGTTTATACATTCAGTAATATGAATATGGAGGTGTTGAGTCATCTGCGATTACTGTGTGGAAATGCATTAAAAAAGTTAACTAGTAAGAACGAGTGAAAAAGAAAGGTGTTAAAAAGCAATCTAGACGTAAAAGTAGTATTATCCATAATGCACAAAAATACAAAAAGCAGTCTTTAATGGTATACTTGTAAATTATGGCATTTTAGCAACATTGAATCTTTGAAAAACTCAATTAAAACATTGGTGTTTATCTAATGCTCTTATCTGATATCAGACAATAATACTTTGAAATGTGTCAGTATTTTGTAGCACATAAACTACAGAAATTTTAATTGTAAGCAAATGTAATAAAAAGTTTACATTTCATTTTGAATTCTGGAATCAATAAAGTATCTATCTATCTATCTATCTAAAAACAAATTGCTCTTCATTCTCAGTTACTGTAACCACAGACATTCACCAGCCAATAGAGGAACTTAAGAAGAAACCTACAGGAGAAACTTTACAGTACTGTTACTCACATGTATTGTTTAAACAGCAACAAAAAAAATGTGTTTTAATTCTGTTTTTATTTATAACACAAATGAATGTGGTGAAGCAAAACAAAACAGTGGCTGCAGATAGTCGGAATATGAAACAGAAAGGCTGTCCTACCTGGATTCAGTGCTCCTAGAAATAACTTGTAGAGATGCTGTCCGGCAAAACAAACACTAATGGAATAAATAAATAAAAAACACGCCTGTGTGTGTGTGTCTTGTTCATAAAGTTCCACAAACTACTGGAGCAAACTATTTTTAGCTGAGGACCCGCTTTCAGTTTGTCCGCATTTCCCGGTGAAGCCGGTGAGTCAGTGAGTGCAGGGACTTTACACAGTAACACTGTGTTACACACCGCTGTGTCCTGAATCCTCTCCGAGCACAACCGCGATCCCGGGACTGGGTTTTGGAAGCGGAAATAAAACGCGCAACAAGAGAAGGTTTAGGCTGTAACCAAAATCACGCCCATATCCCTATCACCGTGCTCTTCAAGAACCGGAAAGAACTACGAGCACTAAGCGCCATCCTGTCCGCCCTATGTAGGGCACTAATTCTCCTGTTAGGACTCGAGCATGCACGAGACCAGTCTATGCAGCTGTTAACAAGATGGACAAATAACTTACAAACCTGAAAAGTATAAACTTATTAATATGTTATAACATGTAAAGTTTAACATTTTCAAATTCTGAGTTTGAGATTAAAGTCGAATTTTAATTCTTGTAAGAATTGAATCGTACAACTTTATTAAGAAGGACACATACTGTACATACTGTATTGTAAGGGTAAACCAGAATGCATTTATTAATTAACATTTATTGCAATTATAGCATTTTATTAAAACCACATATGTGAAACTCTTTAGAGTTTTTGCTTGGTCTCATTTGCAAACTAAAAGTTATATATATATATATATATAGAGAGAGAGAGAGAGAGAGAGAGAGATGTATGTATACGGATCAGCCATAACATTATGACCACCTGCCTAATATTGACACACTCCTCCCTTTTCTTGTTACACTGGCGGCTGGAGTGGGTGGGATATATTAGGCAGCAATGATGTAAAGCAAAGATGTATTGATAGCCAAAAATAGGCAAGCATAAGGATTTGAGTGACTGTGAGAAGGGCCAACTTGTGATGGCTAGAGGACTGGATCAGAGCAACTCCACTACTGCACTATAGTAAATCAAACTGATGGAAAGGTTAATCCTGGTTGTGATCGAAAGGTGTCAGAACACACAGTGCATCACAGTTATGGTGGCAAAAGTGGGGGGGGGGGGCTACTCAATATTAGCAGAGGTGTCAAGTAACGAAGTACAAATACTTCGTTACCTTACTTAAGT
>JAQQZT010000038.1:11122046-11141008 GCA_030068275.1 Clarias platycephalus | reverse complement strand
TTACACATTAAGTTTACTGAAAGTAAAAACAGTTGAAAGTCAGAGGACGTTTCTTTTTTTGCTGAGTATATATATAAGAGAGAGAGAGAAAGCGACAGAGAGCGGCCCAAAAAATGTACAGACATTTTAACATAAGAAATATATGCCTCTCTTCTGACAGTTACATGACAACAT
Source organism: Clarias platycephalus (assembly GCA_030068275.1). NCBI lineage: Eukaryota > Metazoa > Chordata > Actinopteri > Siluriformes > Clariidae > Clarias > Clarias platycephalus. The sequence continues at coordinate 11,140,834 of JAQQZT010000038.1, read as the reverse complement.
CAACAATGGTGCGACTACTGACATCTTTAGAGAAAACATAATACTACACATTGCTTCTATAATTAAATTAACGTTTTACAAAAGGCCATAGATAACATCTGTTGAAGTGTGGATACGTTTTAGGGCCCCTGTCGTAATGTAAATTTACATGAAAGGATTTTCAGGAGGTCAGCATTTGTCATTTGCCCTTGTCTTTTGTTCCCTCCCCATTATCCACCCAACAACCAGCTTTCCTATCATGCAATAGCTATTAAGAGGGAAGACAAACATATCCTTCCTCTGAGATATGTCAAGTCAGCCAGCAAGATCTTTCCAAACTGCTGCATCACAGGGCAGTCTAACACACTCAAAGGAAAACATTATCCACCTTCTTCTGCATACACAAGCTCACAGACACCGGTGACTGGGTAGCGTCACGGTGAGTGGCAGAGAAGTACCCATGGGCCCCATCCCATCCACAGACTATTTTGCTGCCTTGGTTACTACCCCTGAATCTCTGTGGGGGATTCACAATATCCTGATAACAGGATGATAGTGTTTCTGATGCACCACATGGGAGCCCAAATTAAAAAGACATTTTTAACACACTTATTCATTCCCAAGACCTGAAAAGTCCATATTTAATTAAAGGCCCATATTTAGAATTCTGTAATCAGAGTTTCCATTTGGTCTTGTTTCCTTATATGAATACTGTTTCCAAGCCTATTCATAACTATTGTTACACTTCCTGCTCCACATAAACAATGGACGCAGAAAAGTCCTATTGTTCTCCTATGTTCTTGACTTTATTCAGGATGCCTAATGGGCCAGATTTAACGCATAATCTTCCAAATCTGTGGCTGTCTTTTATGGATCGGTGACTTGGAGACATGACAGTCTGTTTATTCTTACTGAAGTGTGGCCAGTGAGTCATGGGAACAGACATCATCTATATTCATGCAGCAAAAAAGAAGAAAAAAAAAAAGCCATGCCTGAGAGCAGTAATTGGGCTGAAAGGCCAGTTCATGGGTTCTTATTAAAATCGAAAAAGGAATGTAATGAATCTATTGTTCTAAAGTTTCTCATTCTCTCTATATTCTGAGTATGTGAGAGTCAGGTTATCTATTGTCAGCATCAGAATCTAATGCTGCACAGCTTCAGCACTGTGTGTGTGCCGTGTGCCGTGTGCCAGAAAAAGGAAAAAAACAAATCTATGTACAGCTGGAGTCTGACATCTATATCATCATCTGACTATCCAAGGATGCATTCACTTCATTTTCGCTGCTATGCAAACAGCCACACTTTCTCTTTGCATATTATGTTTGTAAATCTAAAAATACAAGATCTTGGAATTAAAATGAAGATGCTTTTATGATCTTAGCTTGAAAAACGTACAGTATATACAAAAGAATGTGACAAATTAAAGGAAAAGTTAGTGACTCAGTTATGATGTGGAGTGGCATTTGCTGCACAGATAGCACAATTATTATGGCCCAGTTCTGGCCCACCGCTACTACACTTATCTGGCCCATGAGTGGTCCACTTCTCGTTTCCAAATCCCTAAGGCACACCTAAATATTTACAGATGCTACAATTTTCAATAAGGGAAGATGTGTAAACAGCACTTATGACCTTTATTAAATACATTATTACATTGGCAATGACCTTTTATGAAGAAAAAAAAAAAAAAGACATTCAAAGCAAGAATGTATTTAGATATTCTTCTTCTTATTATTATTATTATTAGTATCTCTACTGCTCTTCGGCTCTCTCCTCTTCTCTCTCTTTTTCTCTGTCTCTCTCCCACTTGCTCTTTAACGCTGCCTGTCTCTCCGTCGAGCTATACATGTCACTCCAGAGCTGGCAGTGATCCAAACCCCCTCTGCCCTCTGGACCTGTCTGACTCGTCCTGGTGTCCTGCTTCTAGTTGGAGATCTCATTGCATGGATACCCTGTGTAGTCTGTTTGGGCGTGTGGTTACTGGGGACGGTTCCACTTTTCCACGAAGACGGGCCTGGCCTCGGTTGATGCTGACAGCTGTTCTCTGAGGACATGTGACTGCAGGTCAGGACTGGAGTCTACCTGAGCCTCCATTAACAAACTGGACTCCATATTAACTTATTAAATTAATATTAAACACATCTCCTCTTATACTGAACTTACAGCCTCCTAACACACAGTATGACTGCAGATCAATCCCTGCTATCCATTATCACCCAAATGAGGATGGGTTTCCTGTTGGGTCTGGTTCCTCTCAAGGTTTCTTCTCTGCCATCTTAGGGAGTTTTTCTTAGCTACTGGCGCCATCGCCCTTGGCTTGCTCATTAGGGACAATCCAATTATTTTGATTTATACACATTCACATTTCATACAAACTCCAATAATTCTGTGTGTAAAGCTGCTTTGCGACAATGTCAATTGTTAAAAGCGCGAAATAAATAAAATTGAATTGAATTGAATTAGTAGTAGTAGTAGTATGGCGGCACAGTGGCTTAGTGTTTAGCACTGTCGTCTTGCACCTCCAGGTCCTGGGTTGGATTCCCGTGTCATGTTTTTGTGTTTGAGTTTGCATGTTCTCCTCGTGCTTGATGGGTTTCCTCCGGGTATCTCCGGTTTCCTCCCACAGTCAAAAACATGCAGATTAGGCTAATTGGCATTTCCAAATTTCCCCTAGTATGTGAATGCGTGTGTGAGTGGTGACCGGAGGTCCTACCACGGTCGTACAAATGGGAATAAATACAATGGACACCATTGGCTTCCATAGTCCCTACTTGGTCTACAGATCATCCTAGATGGATGGATGGAGTAGTAGTAGTAGTAGTAGTAGCAGTAGCATTTACCAGTGCTGCAAGTGGGCTGACAGAGACACATCTTTTCATAGAAGTGGCCCACAACCAGGTGCTGCTATCTTGGTGACATGCTGTAGATCTACCACTACTATCAACACCAAGATAAATCCTTTAGGAAAAACAGTATAAATCCTTCCAGTACGGGACCGCAGACTTGTAGGGTCTATGCCTGTGTGGCTAATGGTAGCCCTTGCAGTGACACGCTGTTTGGTCCACATACAGCTGTGATAGTTTGTCACCCAGTTGTATACAGTATATCCATGTGACTGTAATGAGACAGTTAAATCATGATTCATGTTTGTTTCTATATCCAGTGTCAGCTGCATGTTGTCAGCAGCTTCTTTTGGCACAGAGTGCTGCTAATAGCTGTAGAAACAGCACAGGCTGTGGATCTGGCTTAAGGCGGTAATTAGTTTTATCACTACTGGAGTGTAGCCAAGAGATATAGTGAAGGTGAATTCATACTGGTCTTTTCTGTGACTGGAAGCAAGAGTGAGTCTCCCTTTTAAAATGGCATTATATCTATGTACCAAATTTAATTTGCATTCTTAGTGTGTTCATATTGGGAAGTTAAATTAGATGTAATTTTCTATTAAAACCAAGATTATAGGCTATAATCAAGTTTTGGAAAGAATAAACAAGTTTGGAACTTGGCTTTCTAAGTTTGTTTTTTACGCAGTGTCGGGAAAAACATCTAGAAAATGCTACTGTGGTGTACGTTCCTCTAAAAAGCATAAATACAAATTAAGATCCTGGTGTGCTTAAATGACCCGAGGTAATAGCCATGTGTCTGTTCAATATTCAGTCACTGATTGCTGGCTCAGATAACGAGGTTTGTCTTGTGATATGAATTCTGGTGCATTTCATTCAGAAGGGAAGCGAGACTACTGATTACCAGGGAAATGATAGCTGGTGAAGGATGCAATGTTAAAATTGATGGAAAGGAAAGACATACTGCAGATAGAAGTTGTACCTGGAGCTTGTTTATAACTCAATACAACATTATGCATTAATAATATAAATTTATTAAACAGAAAAAAGTACAATAATATCAGTTATAAGAATTATATAATTTAACAATGAGATTTTTAATTCAATGAAATGGTTACCTCCCTTTTACAATTGATACTATAATAATTGTATAATTATTTTAGTATAAATTGTATGTGTGTGTATGTATGTATGTGTATGTATATACACACACACACAATACTCCATATAATATATAATCCATATATTACATATGTACTGTATATGAACATATAATCCATAGAAGTATATAATCCAAGCTTCTACATGGATTTGTTCATGTGTTATTAATTCATGAAACATGAAACTGAAAAATTGAGTAGAGTATTGTTTAGGTCATATGCACATAAATCACAGTCATAACTTTGAACTCTCTTTGGCTTGATCTTTTTCAAAAAAAAAAATTGAAAGTGAGAAATGTTAGCAGCACAAGAACCCTTGAGAGGAACAAGTACTTAGATGAAGGCTGTATTATCAGTGACGTGCTGAGCCTCATGAGTGTAAACTCTGCTACCAGAAATAAAAAGAGTCCACTTATTTTCATCAGTGTCCCCAGAGTTAGAACCACTATAAAGACCTGGATAGTTTACTTTTGCTTACATGATGTTTTTGGCTCTCCCATTGTCTAATTAGGTGTAATCATCCTTTGTTAGTTTTCTTTCCAAATGACACTGTGATTCAGAGCAAGCGAATACACTGAGCAACACTGATCAATCTGATGCAATGGTGGACTCAGCTGTGACACATCGGGGGCATTTAAGTTTATAAGGCAGGGTCCATATTAAACACCTGGTGAAGAGATTCGATTTGAGCACTAGTGCCCACTCCTTAAACAAGGCATTTATGAACTTCACTTAAAAACTAATCAAGTGGTGTTTAATGGGCCCCAGGAAAGTAAACCATTCATTTATATGATGTCAGTAAACCTGGAGGTATAAACTCTAGACATACATTGTAAATCCGAGAGAAAACCCAGCACATATGGAAAGAGGTGGCGTAATAGAAAGCTATCGTACATTAAAAGGAGTGTGTTTTTCCTAATTGAAAATTGATCCAGTGGGTTATCAACAGAAGTTTATGTATACCCGCAAGTTTCCTTGATTTCACCATGAAATGCTCTGGTGCACCCTTGGCAAATCACCAGGTACTGTATATACACAGTTGCATTAATTTTGGGCCAAAATCTTGAACTAATGATGGAATAGTCAAACCACTCCATAAAGTCTTCTCTAGCACATCCCAAAGATACCCAATGACATTAAGGACACATTGGCGGGACAAATCCATGTGTTAAAAGTATTCCTCATGCTTCCAGAATCACAATTTGAGCCAAATGAATCTTGGCATTGCCATCCTAGAATATGCCCATGCCATCATAGAAAGAAAAATCAATTGGTGGGATAACCTGGACATTCATCACATCCAGGTCGTCTGCTGACTTCAGTTTATTGTGACATACCTTTGCTGGACGCTATACAGGATGGGTGCGTAATTTCATGAACTGCCCCATCCTACATCTTACCCATGTCCTTTTTCCATTGTTCCAAATCTAATCTTTAAGCTACATAGTAAATGTTTTCTAATTAGTCTGATTATGGCCACACGGTCGTTTATTCCAAATCCCATGAGCACTCCTTGCATTGTGTGGATGGAAATGACCTTTCTTTCATTATTAGCCTATAAGCGCCCAGACCCATTTGTCCTTTAAGTGACATTATGGGAATACATTGTATAACACAGACCAAATAGAGCATATGGAAAACATTTCGAAAGTCACATTTCATTTTCCCTGAAAATTTTAGGCTTAAAAGCCCTATGTGTGATCTATGTCACGGCAATATTTTCTTCTTTTTATATATATAAATTTGTTTAAGAAATGCAGTTAGAACAGGTTAAACATAAACTATGAGATGTAATAAAGCAATAAAATTGTTAAATAGGATGAAACCAAAAAAAGCTTTATAAAACGAGCTAGTTCTGTCACATGTGCTACCCAGACACACCACTATTTTGTAAATGATGCAATAGGTACACAAATTCAAAGGTTGTCACATGACTGCACCAGGATGTTCATTAGATGCCACTTACAGACTTTAACTCCAGAGTTAAAGATGGAGTTAAATAAGGAACCTTCCAGGACATTTAGACATCTGCGTCACCATGGGTTCTTATGGGCTACACATAGAAGTGATTTCTACATTTTTATTTTTTTTTTAATAAATTTTTTTTTATGCAACTGAAGTTTGATGCAGGACAATAATAACCCTTATGAAAGACAGTAACAAATCTTTCATGACTACAGAATACGTCTTACGTGGTTGTGTAGTTCAGAAATGAGAAGCTCCTCACTTCGCAGTTTCAGTTAGAGTTAAAAATATTTTTTGCCAACTGCAACATATTAATCACTGCAGTAATTATCCAATCAAAGCCTGTTAATTATTTTCTTCTTTAAATCCGGATTGTCACTTGGCCAGGCACCTGTATATATATTTACCTGTATATATAAATTCATGTTACTCCCAAGTGTCTTGGAAAATCAGAGCATCACTGGGACTCACAATGAGACTTACAGTGATTATATATGTTATCTGAAAGAATCTTTCAGATTGTGTACATGTATTCTGCTAAAAGTATTCAATTACAGTGCCTTGCAAAAGTATTCACCCCCTGGCTTTTTCCATGTTTTGCTACATTATATTGTATTATATTATGTTTTTTAATTTTTTTATTTATCCTAATTTACTTACTTTTATGTGATAGATACAGTATGCACAAAATAGTCATTGGTGAAGTGAAATGAGAAAAATAGATATAAAAAGAAAAGAGAATTGGCATGTGCATATGTATTCACCTCCTTTGCTATGAAGCCCCTGTAACATTCTAGTGCAACCAATTACCTTCAGAAGTCACATAATTAGTGAAATGAAGACCACCTGTGTGCAATCTAAGTGTCACATGATCTGTCAGTATAAATAACACCTGAAAGGCCCCAAAGGCTAAGCAAGAGGCATCTCACCATGAAGACCAAGGAGCCCTCTAAACAAGTCAGGGACAAAGCTGTTGAGAAGTACAAGTCAAGGTTGGATTATAAAAAAAATATCCAAATGTTTGTTGATCCCCCGGAGCACCATCAAATCCATCATCTTCAAATGAAAAGAACATGGTACCACAACAAACCTGCCAAGAGAGGGCCGCCCACCAAAACTCACAGACCGGGCAGGGAGGGCATTAATCAGAGACACAGCACAAAGACCAAAAGTAACCCTGAAGGAGCTGTAGAGTTCCACAGCTGAGACTGGTGTATCTGTGCATGGGATCACAATAAGCCGTACACACCATAGAGCTTGGCTTTATTTTTTTTATTTTTTAGTGGCCAGAAAAAAGCCATTACTTAGTGTTAAAAATAATAAGGCATGTTTTGAGTTTACCAAAAAGTCAGTTGAGACTAAAATTTAATTTTCGGCCACCAAGAAAAAAACTATGTCAGGTGCAAACCCAACACATCCCATCACCCCAAAAACCCCATCCTCACAGTGAAACATGGTGGTGGCAGCATCATGCTGTCAGGATGTTTTTCAGCAGCAGGGCCTGGGAAACTGATCCGAGTCGAGCAGAAACCATCCAACATGAAGGAGCTGGAGCAGTTTTGCCTTGAGGGAGTGGCAAAAATCCCAGTGGCAAGGTGTGGCAAGCTCATAGAGACTTACTGTATCCAAAGTGACTTGCAACTGTAATTGCTGCAAAAGGTGGCTCTACAAAGTACTGACTTTACGGGGTTGAATAGTTATGCACACTGAGGTTTTCTGTTATTTTGTCCTATCTGTTGTTTGCTTCACAATAAAAAAAAATCACATCTTCAAAGTTGTAGGCATGGTCTGTAAATGAAGTGATGCAAACCTTCAAACAATCCATTTTATTTTCTGGTTATGAGGCAACAAAGCCAGGGGGGTGAATACTTTTGCAAGGCACTGTACATGCAAAGTTGTTTAAGCTTTGACATTGCTTGATATTGAAAAAACATTGACATTGCTTGATATTGATAACTATGACAAGAAATTTCATTGTACAAGAAATTGTATTTACTCAACAGTCAGCACAAATTTGTTGCTTAACAGATATTTTCCCTTCACATGGGCAGTGGCAAGAAAAGTAAAAATTTTTATTCTAATTATATATTAAATCTCATAATATAATCCTTTACCATGTCACTCACTCATCTTCTATACCACTTATTTTATACAGGCACAAGGTGGGGTACACCTTGGACAGGGTGCCAATCCATCACAGGGTACACACATACTGTACACACACTACGAGCAATTTGGGAACACTAAAGAACCTAATCTGCATGTCTTTGGACTGTGAGAGGGAACCGGAGTACCCAAAGGAAAACTACCAAGCACAGAGAAGACATGCAAACTCCATGCACAAAGACCAGAGGTGGGAATTGGACCCGAAATCTGGAGGTGCAAGGCGACACCAGATGCTAGCGACACTAGATGCAAGATGCTAAACACTAAACCACTGTGCCACCTCCATTACCATTTATTTTTCAAAAATCTGGGTGACCCATGTAGTCTGTTTCGGGAAAAAAGTGTATCGATATATATTATTTTGCCAATTAAATGAAAATGGATCTGATAGAATTATAAAGTAATGTTCACACTGGAATAAAAATATGATTTATTCTATTTCATTTATTTGCATAACATTTTAACAATAGATATCATCACACAGCAGCTTTCAGGCCTGAAACAACATTAGGAATAAACGATGAGATAAACAAGACTCACAAGGGAACACATTTTTTCTTGGTGATGCTGGATATTTTAATTTGGTTTAGAAAAAAAAAGAAGAAAAACATAATACGATTTTTTTTAGTTGATTGGCTGCCATGTTTCATATCAGATGAAACGGTTAGAAGATTTGAATGATGAAAAAAATAATTTATGCAAAACAGTCTCATTTTATTTACACACAAAGATACATACTTCAGAGTACTGGCAATATAATCTACAAATAATGCCCTTTTTAAGCTATAATAAATGCCTTGTAAACACAATGCTGATGCATAATTTTATTCCATTATGTGATCGATGGCTGGCAAGTATTACTTTTATATGGCAGCTGTTAAAATCCAGACTTTCTGTATTTGAGCAGCGGCATCATTAGCATGCAGACCTAGTACAGTCTTCCCACCGTGCTAATGAGTCATCATGCAGACCGAGGTTCAGGTCAAGCACATGGGGTTAAGTACTTAATTGTTGTGAGACGGAGGGGATTACACCTGCAGAACAGACAGGAAACAGGCACACTTGCTTGTCCTGCTTCAGATCTGTGAGTGTAAACACACCCAGGTCAGCTTCTGTGAGTAATTCATTGCACTGATAATGACCACATAAATGGAAAAGATAAGTGATATTGTATCGAATTTCAATTGCAACACATTCTGTATGTGTATTTTTTTTTTTTTACTGCTCCAAATATACTGTATATACCTTCATCAGGAACTGGTTTTGATCCCAGAGTGAATGTGACCTGAACCAAAAAGGTTTTTGTCTTTTTGTTGTTATAGTTGTTGTTGAACCACTACCACTATGCATGGGAAATATGGAAAAAGACTTCTCCCTCTGTCAGGTCCTTAACCTCAGCTACATTCCTGCAGTTCAGGCATCACTACATGACGCATATGGACCAAGAATCAGTTCTATCCAACCACTGATGCTTTTTTCTAATAAATGAGAATAATTAATATACCACTAATCTAGCACTTTTTCCTTCAAGGTGGGCATGGCTATACAGTACACATAACTCAATAGACCAAATTAATGTGATAGTTTACAGTGTATAGACAGAGTGTGCAGAAGAAACAGAAACAAAATTCAACAGAGCATGGCTCCAAACCAAAAAAAAAAAAAAGGAAAGGAAATTATGAAAACTGAACCTTCAAAGATGAATGGCCAGATCAATATACAGTGGAACATTGGATTACAAGCATAATTTGTTCCGGAAGCGGGCTCGTATTTCAAAACACTCGTAAACCAAATAAAATTTCCCTATAAGAAATAATGGAAACTCAAGTGTGTGTGAAGCTAAAGCTAAAGCACTTTTTGTAAGTCGCTCTGGCAAATGCCTAGATGTAAATGTAAAGTAAGGACGCCCTCCCTCTTCTCGTCTTACACAGTTACCCTTCCTCCACTCTTTTCACACACGCGCACACAACGGAAACACTTTTATCGGGGAAAAAAAATCTCTCTAATGACACTCGATTGAGCGACACACTAACGGAATCACTGCTGTAAAGTCAAAATAAAACAAATTAACCTGCAACAGAGCAGACAGAGCAGTGTTGCTGTGTAGAGCAGAGAGAAAGAGTGTGTCTATGAAGGCAAAAGTAGGAGGGGTCTGTGTGTGTGTGTGTGTGTGTGTGTGTGTGTGTGGGGCACGGTGTCCTATGACGCGAGCACACACAGACACAAAGAGCAGGCTGATACAGAGAGAGAAAATGGATCTTTAACCTCTCTAATGAGACTTGCTTTTGCTTTACACGCGCGCTGTCCACACACGCATACAGACACAAAATAAAATATGTTTTACGCACACACACGTGGTCACAGTGTGTAGTAAACATTACACGCATGCACGGATGTTGATTATACCAGTAAGAGACAGGCACTAAGACTCAGCAGGGGAGACGATTACCCACAGTTCCGCAGCGCAAGAAAGAGGAAAACCATTGGCTCAGTTGTGATCACGCTCGGCGTCAAAACAAGAAGCGCATGGTTGATACATGATACTTGGTGCTCGTAAACCAAGACTTGTTCGTTTTTCAAGTCTAAATTTATTAAAAATCTTTGCTCGTTTTGCGGAACACTTGCAAACCGTGTTACTCGTAATCCGAGGTTTCACTGTATGTTTATTCTTCCTGAGGGAAGTTTAAAACATGTTTGTCTCATATGCTTTGAAACCCTGTCGATTAAAAAAAAAAAAAACAGTAATGTGAAGCATCACTATGAGAAAAACATGTGTCATTAGAGCCAAAAAATACTTGAACTGAGAGTCCGGTATGACAGAGCCCGGTATGACAAAGTCCTTTCACATTCATTTACAGCCCAGCAGCGTGCAAATAAAGATTCACTAAATATTGATCCAAATTGTGGCTTGTATTCCATACAAATACAAGGAGATATACAAGGCCATCAAAGTTCAAATTGGCCACGTGTTGTAGGTACTGGAAATTAATAGGAAATATAATTGAAATGCTATGGAAATTTTAAATTGCGTATTTTTTATAGACTTACAATAACTGTATATAGAGAGTTCTGAAATTTTTACATCAGCTCAAAGAAAATATTATTGACCAGACCTCCTTAAATTTTAATTCAGCACCCCTGCACTATTTCATAATTGCTCTCAACTGAAGGTGTGTACGGCTCTGCTTGCTCATGGGTGCCTGGATCCTATCCCAAGGAACTTAGAGCACAAGGTGGGGAACACCACCGGTGTGTCAACACATTGTGGAGCACAAGCACACATACTCACAGACCCAATGTTATACTACAGGCAATTTGGCAAATGCCGAAATGCCCACCAGGCATGTGTTCTCTCTCTCTTTCTCTCTCAGTCAAAGACACCAATAAATAAATTTCATAATGAGCCACAGGTGGAGCACAGGATTAAATGTTACCCATCAGCTTCAACCAACAGTCTCCATCTGCAGATGATGCTTGTCCACACCCCCATCACCATAAACAGATTGTCTGTTTATCTTGATTTCTGATTTTGAAATAATGAATTCATATTTGGTTACATCCCTATTAAGAATGGCCAATATATTAGCCAAATGTTGGGTGATTGAGTTTGCAGAAGACCTGGAAATAGCTTTTTCTCTCTCTCTCTGTCTCTGTCTCTCTCTCTCTCTCTCTCTCTCTCTCTCTCTCTCTCTCTCTGTGCGCCTTAACAATGTAGGTTGTATTGGCAATAGAGTTGGCACAGCAAGGATGAGTATATGTGTGTAGGAGTGTAAAAGCACAAGTGGGCCAGTTCAGACACATATAAATTTAGTCTGGATATTTTTATTTTTAAAGTGACAATCATTTGAGTGAAAAAACAAAAATGTCTGCTTTCTGCGATGAGCGCCCACCATCATCGTGGGCAAACTATTAACCATTGTGTGGTGCAATCAAATTTTGAGCATCCGAGCTGTCCTTAGGAAAGCTGTAAGCACACTTAAAGCTTCAATAGGTCTTTTTTTTTTTTACTAGTGTTAGTGGTGATGAGCCTCCTTCCACTTCAAAAGGTCTCTGGGCACAAGGACATTAGCATCAAATATTGCGTAATTGGTTTAATCAGCACTAATCATGCCAAGGGCATTAATCTGAAGCTACAACCATAGTTTATTTGGTGTTATTTGTAACTTGAACTTTCGTCTAATGGAAAAAAAGAGCCGAAGGTATAAATTGTGCACTGTAACATTGCCTGCATATACTTTAAATGGAGTTATAGACATTATGCATGAGCTGTGGTTTTCTGTACTTCTGTGTTCTATTGAAAATTATCCTAGGGAAATTAAACAGCCCAATTAAAGCACTTAGAATGTCTAATGTATATATATTTACAAATGTCAGTATTTATGTTTATGATATTACAGCAACATTCAGATTTATTCTCAAAGCCTTACCTTATACTTCACAGTTTAAATAGCATAAAGGCAATTCACTGTGTGGATTTATAGCTTTAATTCCAAAATGGGGCTACAGATTGACTTGGTTATTACACAACATGCTGTGTTGGGCTCCTTCTGTTAATGTGAAAAACAGCAAGGCCAAGCCACTATGGAACCACTAAAGCACTACATCCAAGTCAGTTGAGAGAATACAAGAGTTATACCGTACGTTAAATGAAACGAAATTGATAACCACATAACCAGACTGAACACTACTGTTTTGTAAATACTTCTAGTATTTCTAAACCCCTCCAAAATAGAAGTTATGCAATGAATAAAACATGACAGGGATTACTGTTATAGAAAAAAATAATCCTATATGACGACTCAGTGGCGTGATGCAACATGAAGCGAAGCTGGGTTTCTGTTATTTCCCCAAAGTAGATTATTTTCCTTTACAGACACAGCAAGCATTTAATTACTCTTACACCACAGAGATTTGCTAACGGTTATTATTTTAATGAATAAATTAATGACGCAATTTTTTTTAACCGTTTATACATGTACACTCACCGGCCAATTTATTAGGTACGCCTTGTTACTGTAGTACTGTTTTTTTTTTTTTTTTTTTTTTCAGTAAGAGGAGTGCTGAACATTCCTTAAAAATTTGGGACAACATTCCTTAGAGATTTTGGTATTGATATACTGTATATATGGTATCATATTGATATGATAGCGTCATGCTGTTGCTGCAGATCTGTCAGCTGCATGATGCGAATCCATGATGCGAATCGTCCATTCTATTCCACCACATCCCAAAGGTATGATATTGGATTGAAATTGCAGTTGGAGTGTGGAGGCCATTTCCTGTTCTTGGCTGACAGGAGTTTCACCCGGTTTGGTCTTCTGCTGCTGTATCCCATTGGTTTCAAGGTTGTACATGTTAGGCATTAAGCGATGCTCTTCATCATTTTTCAGTTGCAACGAGATTATTTGAATTACGGTTGCCTTTCTATAAGCTTGAACCAGTCTTTGCATTCTGCTCTGACCTCTGGCATCAACATGGCATTGTCACCTGGAGAACTCCTGTTCACTCAATATTTTCTCTTTTTTTTTTTTCAGAACATTCCCTGTAAACCCTAGAGATCCGAGTAGATCAGCAGTTTCAGAATTACACAGACCAGTCTGTCTGGCACCAGCAACCAAAGTCACCTTTATTCTCCATTCTGATGCTTGGTTTAACTTCAGCATGCCTAAATGCATTGAGTTGCTGCAATGTGATTGGCTGATTAGATATTTGCATTAAGGAGCAGGTGAACAGGTGTACCTAATGAATTGGGCAGTGGTTTGATAAAGATGCAATGACGTAAAACCTCAATCACAAAAAAAAGCTGTAACCAGTATCAATACAGTTAAACAAGATTGTTCAACACCATCTGAACAATCCGATTCAAGAATTTATCAATGCTGCAATCTAATACAGTATATATTACACCAGCCAAAAGTATGGTTATTAAAATTAAATTGCATCTAGCATCAAGGCCCAGTTTATAGTATTAGGTCATTATCCTTATGTTTTTGAACTGAGTGAGTGCTGTGATACTGAAAAAGTGCTACAACTGGCAGCAGCAGCAACAGCTACCTCAGTTTTACTACCCCAAAGCCCACAGGGATATACTTTCAGATGGTTAAAAACTTCTCCCGAAATCAATTCAGACATTTTAAATGGAAAAGTTGGCACGCTCTATTTCCCCGTTTTTAACATTTCACTTTTAGTGAACAACGGCAGCCTGTTCCTGACAAGTGTCACTGGTAAAAGCATTAAGTTAATGCGCATAACCACGCGATGATTGACTGGCTGAATATGTGACGCAATGTAGACATTGTAATAAGATTGGTGCTGAGATGACTGTGAGAACATGTGACTCCTTGATCAATGAGGAAAAATAATAATGACAGCCATGATGAGACAAACAAGTAACTAATTCAGGGAAGAAAGGCTTGCTGTAAAGAATTGCTTGTCAAAGTTATCAGGGATAAGAGACTGGGGTGGAAGTGCAATTACGTGCATCGGAAAGTCATAGTGAAAAGGCAAAGGTGAAAAAAAAAAAAAGAAATTAGGATGCTGTTTAAGCCCACCAAGGCCAGAGTGGCGTAAAGCTGTCTGTAGTAAAGATCTCTTGGCTCACAACATGACGCACTGCAGCATTCAGCCATCAGCAAGTCTTTCAAAGGGCCACATGCTGGCATTTCTTTTCATCGTTTCTTTCTCCACCTTGTAAAGTAGCTCTTGTGAAACATCTGATTCCCAACAACCTTAATTTTCAACATAAAACCAGCAGCCTGATTACAACCGCTGATCAAGCTTCATTCAGTGCAACGATTCTGACCTTGACTATAAAAATGTCACAATCAAGACCAATATTATATACAAAAATAGGACAGTTGTTAATAACAGAATAACTAATCAATTGATTAATTAAGAGTATCTTCCTTGAAATACAAAGAAAATATAATTTCTTGACGTTGGAGGACATCTTCCTCCGAGCCGCAGCTTATTTATTCATTTATTTTTTCAAATATTTTTATATTGGCAAATGAGTGTAAATAAAGGCGGAAACAATTAACCAAAACCGTGGTTTAATTTTATTAATTCAGCAAGTCTGTAAATCAATGTTTTGCTAAAATACCAGTGAATGATTGAATTCCCTCAGACACATGCGTCTCTTTCGCAAGTTGGTGGCAAGTTATTCTTTGACAATTAAGGGTCAGGTTTTCCACTCACTGAATGGGTCAGCACAAGCTTGGCACAGGTTTTACTCTGGATGCCCTGCCTAACGTAACCCTCCCATTTTATCCAGGTTTGGGACCGTCAATGCATCCAGTGGCTTGGGTTTGGGAAAAGGTTGGAAATGGGACCCAGGCGAAACACCACTACCACTGAGCCAGCAGTGCCCCTCCAAATTCAATCTTCTTTAGCTGCCAGAAAGTCCTCCACTCTTCTGGGAAATCTTATTACTACAATTTGGAGTGTGACTGCGGGGAAATTATCATTCAGCCACAAGTGCATTAATGAGTTTAGGCACTGATGTGGTTGAGTTGGTCTAGGGTACAGCTGGTGTTCTAGTTCATCTCAAATGTGTTAAGGTGAGGGCCTTGGTTTGTGCACCGGGGCCTTGTCATGCTGCAATACACTACGTTTGGGCCTTTTAGTTTCAGTGAAAGCTAGGGCATATGTGCAAAGCAGAAAATGTATCTGCTTTCAAGTTTGTGGCGACAGTTTTCCAAAAAAATAAACACATATAGGTCATCAGGTGTCCAGAAACTTTTGACACTATAGTATCCTAGAAATTGCCTGTTTAATTCAATACATTAGTCTTTGCTTCACCATTTCTAAATTCTTGCTTTTATCTTATATCGTATTGTATTTCAGCAGCTCCTTCTCTTCATTAATCTGACTTTTAAAGGGAAGTGTTTGTGTATAAAGACTAGAATCTTGACACTGTTGAAAAGGTTGACATGTCTGCTTAAGAAAATTCTGTCAGCCAACGATAGGCAATTTGCATACAGGTACTTTAAGTCAACTGATTAGGTCACCCAGAAAAAGTACTGTACCTGGAAATCCATACTGCGAATATGAGAAACTTTCCCACGTAAATATTGATATAACAATTAGTCACAGACGAAGAATACAATTCCTCCATTATTCTAATGTTTATTCCAGACTCGCACATGCATGAACCTGTTCCTGGTTTAAATAAAATAACTTTATATGACTTTATATAAAACCATGCTTTTAAAGGTTCATACCATTAATATAAAAGATGCACTATAACCAGAAGTTGGATAGGAAGCTCTACCAAAGGCAAATTGTAATCAACAGTAAGGGAACCCATATTCTATCAATTAACTTTGATATAACATAAGGCCACTTTAAACAAATGTGGTGATTAAAAACAAATAAACACATTGAACAGTTTGCCGCAGTATGAGGCCATATGAAGCCACAACAGAGAAGCATGACATGCAACTTTTAAACACAACAAGAAATCGCTATTTGGCTGGTCATGACAGTTTACAGTAGGTTACCGTGATTGTAGTCTTAATTATCATTCATCTCTAGTAACTGCTTTTTCCTGGGTAGGGGTATATGTGGGAAACCACTCTGGATATGATGTCAGTCCATCACAGGGCGCCACACACGAACGCACATATTCACACACTGCACAGATATATCTCCTTCTATATCTACTTAAGACTATTGGCGGTGGGGGGTACCATTTTTTATTTTTAAAATAATATGGTTATTTTTGACTATTGCAAAACAATTGACTATTGAAAAAGTCTGAAAAAAATAATGGTGTAATTTTACATATTAATGGAACAATAATTGGTGTGAACCTTTCGCTTAAAATATAGTCTCAGGTACAATTTGTTCAATTTTACAAGGAGTTTAGCTGCTTAGTTTACTAAACACCCAGCAGAACCAGCCACAGTCCTTTTGAGGACCAGATTCGCACCTGATTTGTTTCATACATGCAGAAACCATAACTTTTTTTATTTGTCTGAATATGCTGATATTTCTGGCCTACAAATATTTTTCATGTAAGATTAAAATGTACTGTAAGTTTAAGTTAAGTTAAGCCTTTATTTGTCACATATACATTACAGCACAGTGAAATTCTTTCTTCGAATATCCCAGCGTAACTGGGGGCGGAGCGCAGGGTCAGCCATGGTACAGTACAGCGCTGGAGCAGATAGGGTTAAGGGTCTTGCTCAAGGGCCCAACAGCGGCAACATGGGGTTCGAACCGCCAATCTTCCGATCAGTAACTCAGTGCGCATTTCTAGACTACTAATGTTTGGAAATCAGAAATGTTTTATATGACTTAAAAATGAAATTGTAAACACATATAACAAAGTTTGTACAAACAAACACAGGTTGCCTGAGGCTTTTGCACAGTACTGTATGGACAAATCTATCATTTAATATTTATCTAATTAATAACTGGAGCTAAAAATTCAGTATGTTTCAGATGTTCATAATTTAAGAAGCAAATTATTATGAGAACATCAAAAACAAATAGTTTGGCAGCTTTAAACAGTTTAATGTCACAAGTTTGCAGATTTTTTCTTAGAACCTAACTAATAATTGTTTGCGGAAACCGCCACAATTTTTTTTTATGCCTTTTTTAATGGCAATATATAATTTTTTTCATGCAATTTAACGCTAAACTATTGGGAAAAATATAATTTATTAATTTTGTAACATAAATATTAACATAAATTCATATAACATATACTGTTATACTGTATAATTTTTTTTGTACTGCAGAGAGAATGTAAAGAAAAACATAACTTGGGATGGTAAATTATTACTGAATTATACCAAAGAAAATACAGTACATATAGGGGTAACATCTGTATTTTACATTCTAGCACTGCGGGAGATACAGCAGTACAGTACTGTACAGTATATTGGTTTACCTTTACATTCTTTTTAAGGGTAATGTATTAAGCTAAGTTTGAAATGAATTTAAAATGTTTTGGGAGTGTATTTGAGGCATATTTATGGTTTAAACTAAAAAATAGACAGTTCTTTTTTTTTTTTTTCGAACTATCACTACAGACATTAGGTGTTGCATTTATGGCAAAAAAAAGAACGAAAAATGTCTTGGTTTTGTCAGCTGTGTTTATCCTACAGCGAGGTGATACGCATGAGTCTTGTACAGCAACCCAATGTCAGTATAAGCCAGTCCCCCCTGATCTAAAGGGCACACACTCTGTTAAACCTGATCTGCACTGCAGGCCTATGAAAGTTTAAGGATCCCTGTAAAATGAGGTGGGTGGGTTAATAAAAGGACTGTTAACAAAATGAATGCTTGAATGTCATTGTCACCATGGGAACAGCAGGATGTAATTGCGGTCGATGATGTATGAGAGGTTAGGACAGGAAGAGAGGCAGTGGGGACAGAGAGGTAGAGAGAAGTTATCCTCTGGGGTTTAACATCTGAAAGTGAACTAGTCCTAAGGGCTACCCATATGGAAATGTTTATCTAAAAACACATGTGATTCTTATATGTTCCAACAGAATATTGTAAGGGACATATATGTTGCAAAAACCACATATGCAAAATGCATAATATTTATGTATTTTCAGTCATATATGTTATATATGTCCTACATGACTATGACTAAAGCCTTATTGATTTTTATGATGCAAAAACATAGTGAAAGAATGCTAATTTAATATGAATGTCCACCACA
>JAQQZT010000038.1:11079345-11107620 GCA_030068275.1 Clarias platycephalus | reverse complement strand
CGAGTCGTTTACGAATCATTTAGAAATGGGGTAAAATAAAATCTATTTTTGGAGAAAACTAAAGTGTTTTTTGACCTGGCTTACATGTAAACATGTTTTAAGAGACTCACTAAGCAATATTAGCAACCTTTAAAATGGCATAATAGGGGCACTTTAAAAACTAAAATTTTGCCTCGGCATACAAAGCATATTTGGTGTAAGCGCACAAACCGAGTGCGGGAACATCCGAGAACCATTTAAAACTTGTTTGCGTCAGTGCAAAGCCAAGTGAAGCCAGTTTACATATTTTAATGTATTTTTTATTTTTATTTTTTTAGTAAGGACCACCATGGGTCCCAAAAACGTATGAAACACATCAGCAAAAAGAAAAAGGGGTCACTAAAGGACACAATTAAGGAGGTTAGTAGAAAGAGATCCTTAGAATTGATTTAAGAACTGTCCAACACACTGTTACACCCAGGAAAGACCCTTATAAAATAAAAGAAATAAAAGCTGTGTTTAACAGTGAAAGTAAGAGCATTTCCATACACAAAGTGGTGGGAACTAACAGGCTTAAAGGACTAAACAGCTGAAAAGTACTTGTTAATGAGACTAATAAGAAAACAGTTCTTAAATAAGGATCATACAAATATATACAGTACAGTATGGAGAATGCATTTGCGAGAAAATGGCATGCTCTCTTATGTGGACATTTGGATTTCAAAAGGATAAAGATTGGACTTTAGAGCAATTGGAAAAGGACATCTGGTCTGATGAGTCCAGATTGACCCTATTTCAGAGCAATGGCTACATCAGGGTAAGCGCATAAAGCAAAGCACCAATCATGCATAATGCCCACTGTACAAGCCTCTTGGGTCAGTTTTATAATATAGGGTTGGTCATGTCCATGCTCAGCAAAATTTTGTGGCAATAAAATGAAGTTGGCTGAATGTCCTAGATGACCAGGTTATCACACCAATGCCTTTTCCCCGCTGATGACACGGCCGTATTCCAGGACAGCAATCCCAAGAGTCATCAGGCTCATATCGTGAAAGATTGGTTCTGGGGGCATAAAGAATCATTTCCACACATAAATTGGTCACCAAATAGCCCTGACCTTAACCCCTGACCTTGAGAGCCTTTGGGAGGTGATGGAGAAGCCCCATAATGTGATGGCTCTCCCATCATCAATGCAAGATCTTGGCCAAAATGAATGCAACTCTGAATGGAAAGAAAGCCCTTCTTTTGGCTAAGCAGTGAATATCTTACATGCGTGTGATTTACACCTCTATGCCTCTAAAAAGAAAACAGCACTTTGCACTTTGATTAAAATGCTGCATAGTAAATCAAGTTTCAACCAACATTCGAGTGAAAGA
The DNA here is from genome assembly GCA_030068275.1 of Clarias platycephalus. NCBI lineage: Eukaryota > Metazoa > Chordata > Actinopteri > Siluriformes > Clariidae > Clarias > Clarias platycephalus. The sequence continues at coordinate 11,106,265 of JAQQZT010000038.1, read as the reverse complement.
GGATTCAAATATTTATAATACTCGTATCCTAGATTTAAATATGCTTACAACCTAATAATTATTTTAGAATTGCCCCAAGTATTGGGTATAATTATGTCTGTCATCTCTGTATTATTGCAACACAAACTAATAATTACCCTCAAACTTAAAGTAGTTAAACAGACAAATCCTAGAATTTCTAAATAAATAAGTGCTTTTATTTAAATATACAGTAGGTGGGAATATATCAGATTCTTGAACAAAAGTAAATTAGTTTATCTTTCATGCTAATATTTGTGTATTTTTTCGCCTGCAAGTTAAAATCATTGTAGTAGACTAGTGTTTTTTTTACATGCTAGAATTTAAAGAATACTAATTAATAAAGTACTTGGAGAAAGGTACTTTTTGCATGCAAGTGCACTTAAAGTAAAGTACTCTAGTGTGCTTTTGATATTCTAGCTTGTTTGGAGAAAAGTACATTAGTGTGTTTTTATATGTTAGTTTAAGTACTTGGAGAAGGGAACACTGGTGTAGGTTTTACATGCTAGTGTTTGTACAGTGAGGTCTTCTTGTAAAACGTTTTATGGAATTCCAAAAGGAAAAAGAAAAATGAAGTTTCTATTTTAAAAAATCATGGAAATCCTATTGATTTTAGTACCCAAGTTTTGTTGGAGAGAAAAAAAAGGTGGAAATGGTTTGATGATGGGTTAGGGAAAAAATATTGATTCCAGATGCCCTTTCTGACATATTTACCCATGCTTTCAAGTATTGGCTTGTGGAAACCCCCCCAGTAGTTGGGATTGGTTTTCTCAGAGTGCGTAATGCTAACCAGTAGTCCACCAGGAAACTTTAAACTGCCTGTCCCAATCTGCAGCATTAAATAAGCATGGACTTTTTTAAAGCATTAAAAAAATTATAGTAATAAGCAAAATGTAAAGAAATTGTTGTGAAAAAAAAAAGAAATTACTGAAGAAAGAAATGCCTTTCCGCCTATTAATCTAAACACCTTACACAGATCAGGCAAAAGATGTGAATGGCTTCGAAGCACCTGTAATAATATGTTGTATAATAAAGAAAATTTATAACACATCAAAGACTAAGCAATGATTTTTTAATTATAGGCAAGGACAAGAAGTGCTCTTGTTGTAACTTTATGTAATGTTTTATGTAATTCTATAGACATACAGTATACAACTATATTCTATATAACATTGTTTTAAAGGAAATACACTAATGTGTTTTCGATATGATTGTTCATTCCGTAATAAAGTACACTAATGTGTTTTATACTGTATGCTAGCGTAAGTCCTTGTAGCAAAGTACAGCAGTGTGTAATATGTCTGATAAGCTAATTTATACACTTGGTTAAAAATATTAAATTTCTGGGTATTTTTTTTATTGTAGTCAGAATTGATGGAGTAATATAGTTGGTAATGTATTTTAGGTTAACAACGTGTCTACTTATTATCCAGAATAAGTAAGTTATCTTTCTTTGGGCAAGTTTTAATCCAATGACATTTTACTATAGTAATATGCGTTATAAAGATTCATATACATAAAGCATTTACATTTTAAACAATGAACCTTGTTTAAAGGTTTTTTTTTTTTGTACAGCTATTACTGCACAATAAAACCCAACACTTAAAAGTGAGTATATAAATTGCATAGTAAAAAGAAAAAAATATATATATATAAAGCTTCTCAGGTGGTACAGCGGTGAAGCATTTTCCTTTGTAATGAGAAAATTACACATTCAAATCAATCTGATGTAAAGTGTAGTCCTTGGCTCAGGTATGACTTCTTTAATCTCATGAAATCATGTCTGATTCAATTCCTTTTAACCTCCTGAGATCTGAATTCCCTCATATGAGGACATGGCATACATATATATATATATATATAATACAATAAAGTCTTCCTGTTTGTTGACATTGATTATGTATTTGCTGTCAGGTGCTAATAAACGGAAGGAGAAACTGCAATGTACACAAGAGAAGTGTCCTGGTCTCAGGATGTTAATAAAATAGTAGAAATGTCCTAATGAGCACTTATTGATAAATTTGATAAATGAAACACCTACGAGTATCTTCTTAAACTTTCAAGAAATATCATAGAGGAACCTTTAACCAAAGAAATATTCTTCCAGGGTATACTTGAATGATCTTGCCACATATTTTTCATCTTGGGAATGTAACATTTTGTTATTACCTCTAGAGAAGCCGAGATGTGAGCCCTTGTGCTCAGTAGAACACCTGAGACATGGGAGACTAAAGCTGTCTTTCCAGTTGATCTTATTACTACCTAGGAAATATTGAAGAAATCTATCTTTAGATTTTCTTATTATTAACAGCACTATATAGGAAGCTTAGTCATACATGGAGTCTTATTTTTCACACTAGGGAGTGCAGGATGTTTGGCATCGCAGCCTTGAGGGGGTGTGTGGGTCTGGAGGCATGTAAGCTTTATGAAGATCCAACAAATGCTTCACGGTATGTCACTCTGATTGTACTGCATTGGACAGGAGTGGAAATCACTTCATTGTTTTAAACTATGAATAGATTCTCACCCAGTTAGATGACCAGACTTTAGGGTTATAACATGAGGCATCACTGGCTTCAGGCAAATATTACATTGCATTATGACTGTATCTGATTAAATAGAAGTTGATATGATTTTCCTTCCTGAATATTATTTTAATATCTAACTTTTATGACTGTTAGCCAAATGGTTTGATTCTAGTGTTGCACTTAAGCAAGTCTCTTAGTTCAGAGTTGCTCCAGAGGGCACTGTATACTGTAAGCAGGCTTTTTAAAAATGTTTTATAAGCAAGCTGATTTAAGCAAAGCATTACTACTTATTTGTGTGGCAATATAGGGAATCTTCCAAATGTCAATGTGGCTGAATACCTGCACCTTCAAAACGCCAAAAATTCAGGTTTTGGGTCTATAAGAAACGTAAAACAGGTAATTACATTTCAATAATTCATGAAAAATTATACTCATTATTTATTCTTATGCTTTACAGCAAAGATCTGAAAAGAGACGTTAAAAGGAAGATACAGAATTGCCTTTAAGCTATGAAAAAAGAATAAAGATACAGGTATGTTATTTCTATATTTATTCTCATATAGGCTTATATTTATTCTTATTTATTCTTATATATGGTTAGAACTGTGGCCTCGGACATCCAGGGTCGAGGGTTCCAGTCTTGCCTTTGTGTATGATTTACATGTTCTCCCTGTACTTGGTGTGTTTCCTCTGGGTACTCTGGTTTCCTCCCACAGTCCAAAGACATGCAATTAATGCTAAATGGTGTTTTCAAATTACCGGTAGTGTGTAAGTCTACTGTAGGTATGCTTGGTCCTGATGGACTGGTACCCCATCCAGGATGTACTGTATGCCGCCTAGTGGCCCGAGTCCCCTGGGACATTCTCCAGGCCTCCCACGACCCATGAGTGAGTGGGTATTTATATGTATATAGAATTGTATTACATTTCATTGATTAATTTATTATTTTTTAATAGCATTCACGAATCATGGGTTGCGCACTGGTTCACCCATGGCTTTAACACAACAGCATCATCATCTAGTGTGATGTACTGTATAACATGTGCATTAGAAATACTGTGCACCTTCCAAGAGTGGGTTGCAGACATGACACAACTTAAAACCTTAAACTGCCATTAAAGCAGGAGTATTTTATTACATATAATTAAAGCAGTAGTATTTAACTGTATTTGCATTGCAGGCCATTAGGACCACTTCCATCATTAAAGGGCATGCTAGCTTGCTTTCATGCAACAATATTACATCTTAAGTCAAATAAAAATTTCGTAAAGGTTTATTTTATTTGTTCAACATGGTATCTTTGGTTGAACTGAAATTTAAATAGCCAGAATGTTTCTTGTGAGTGTGATACAGACAAAAGAAAAAACTATTTTATTTCAGCCTGTAGTTTTCAAAACTTTATATAGAAGAACAGGACATATTGTGACTATGTGAACGGTTTTCCCAGGCTACCACACATAAAGTTTTCTGAAGGCAAAAGAACTGAAAGTTATTATGATTTTTTGTGAGAAATTGCAAGGTGGCATACAGTTTCTCTTGGGCTATCCCATTATATACAGTGCACCAGTTTTGTAGTGGGAATACTTTTTTATTATAAAACTCCCAATTCTCCATGAGCAGGAAGTGTTTGTGGATACCAGCAATGGTTCGAGTGTGACCCATGTAGAAACAGTATAAACATAAATTATAGAGAAAGGCATGCCTAGATGGTCATAGATTGTCAGTCTAAATTAATTTCGCAATCCAGAAAGTTGAAATAACAACAAATAATAAGAAATGCAGAACCTTGGGCTATTCTCCAGAGGCAACTTGGAGCTTTGGCGAAAATAAAAACAAAGGGAGGGAGGATGATTGAAGAAGTAGAAAGAGAAATATAAGGAGGAGGAGAGGGTGGATTTAATTGCAATGTGTTTTTACTTCACTATTGGGTGGCACTGGGTTGGAATGGGGGGTTGATGAAAAGGGGTTTGGAGGATATATAAGGAAACACAGAGAGTCAGGCCTTTATAGCAGAATTAACTAGGTTTCAGTGAGTAGCTCCATATGTGCTCTTTCTTTCTGGGGTTGTAGCTTGATGCAATGCTTGCTCATACATATATGTCATATGCCCTGTGCCTATTTCTGTGGAACTTTACAGTGGTTGCATTTACATGGCCAACCAATTAGACAGACTAGTTATTGTCGCACACATGCAAACAGTTTTAATAGGAGTTCTCCTCATCCAATATGGTGCAGTACCGTATTGTGGTGGGACGGTCGTGAAAGTCACACAAAAAAAGATAAATGTTGCTCTATTCATTTGAAATTTTTACTTTCCTTCTCCATCATTCAGGGATTGCACTTCGATGCCTGACATCTCAGGCTCGACTTGATTTTTCATAAGATTTGAGGTTGATTTCACAAAACATATTTGAAAAAAACTCTATGAAAATGATGTGGGTCATGTTTAACCATGGTGTTACTGGTAAACAGTTGTTGTTTTCAGACCAGTGAATTTTGGCAGTTATCAGGTCTTATGAATGTGTAAACAGTCATGGAAAAAAAAAAAAAACGATGTGTGTCTAAACACTGGAAATATGCAGCCAGTGTTCATCATAGCGCTAAGATATCATCATACTTTCAGTGCCAGAAACAAGATGTGCTTGACCAGATATGAATTATTCATTATTTTAACACAAGTTCTTACACTTTGCTTAATCATTTTAAAAAGCATGCTTAGTCTCATTTGACTGCAGAATATATCAACATACAAGTCATCAGTATTCAACAGGCCTGGTTTTGCCATTACAGAGTGCCTGTTTCTAGTCATCCTGAAGTTTTTTGGATGTTTACCACACGATAACTCAAAGCAGATCCACTGGTTCTATGGCTAATTAACTTTTTTTCCCTCTCTTTTCACTTATTATTGGGGACTCTGCAAGATTTCAACTAAAAATTGCTCCATTCCCATGTTCTTCCATTATGCGTGGAATTCTCCCGGTCAGCTCAATAGCAATCCAACAAAAGAGAGGATAGTTTGGCCTCACTGATCAATGAAGCTTAAACTCTCAGCAGGACAATGCAAAAGACATACGGGTTGCTGGTCTGGCTAAAGAGCTCTTCATAGAAATGCTTTTTTTTCCTGTGTAAAAAGCAGCTTGTGGCATTTCATATTATACTTAAAATTGTTCTGAATCAGTGTATCAGGTATAAGAATTGTTGGTAAAGAAGATCGCTGCTATTTAAATGCTTGCTAAAAAGAGAAACCCATCATCCATTTATTCATCCATCTATGAATCTCTGTAGTCCAACTAGGAACCGTGGAGGCCATTGGTGACCAATTTGGAAACGCCAAATTGTAGAACTTTTGAAATGAGTTTTACCTAGGTTTTTTTAAAACTCAAAAAAAAAAATTTCTGCTGGTAAATATGAAATTTTTTAATAAAAAATTTATTTTGTTTTCTTATTTCATTTGACTATTTGTAATTTTAATATCTATTGCACTAATGCAATATATTGCAATATTTTTTAAAAGCAAATATAATAAAGAAAAGCACTGTGAGCAGTTAATAGTAAAAAAAAAAAAAAAAAAAGTTTGATGGTGGCTTAGTGGTTAGAACTGTCTCTTTGCATCTCCAGGTCTGTGTGCATGGAGATTGCAATGTTCTTTGGGGGTTTCCTCCTGATACTCCAGTTTCCTCTCACAGTCCTTACAAAGACATCCATTGTAGCCCAACTGAAATATAAAAATTTCCAGTGTGTGTGTGTGTGTTTGTACCCCTTCCTGAGTTTTCTTAAATAGGTTTCAGGCCCCCCATGACCCCATGGGATAAGCGTTACAGAAAATTAAATGCAAGAATAGATGGATGAAGATGTCATATTTTATAACAGCAAATTCTTGAATGTAATATTTGAAACATCTCTGAAACAAGTTTTAATTCCAGCTACCACTATTATCTGAGCTGTGTTCTAAAAAGTGAATCCGTAACTTCTGACCAATCAGATTTAAGAATAAAAAAAAAATTGTGATTCAAAAAGTTAAAAACTCATGGCGCTCAGCTTAATGCCTAGTAATAACCATATTCTCAAGACATTTAGTACAGTCCAAAAGTCTTAGAGCACAAGTAAAATGCTTCTATTGTGCATTCTCTTCTAACTTAACACAACATAATATAAATTATAATATTGACAAAATCTTCAAATAGTTACATAAATTTTAACTTTAAACCTTTATTTCCTTATATCTCTCACAAGTTGGCAACAAGTTATTCATCAGTTTTTAAGGATCAGGCTTTCCATTTGCTGAATGTTCATATGGATGACTACAGTGGATCTAAGCCACTTCAACGAGAATTGTCATTCATCGACCTAGGGCTTCCTTTAAAATGTTTGCATCATTCAGTTTGACTGGGACTTGATGCACAGTAAGGTGAGAAATTTGAATGGTATGTCACGTTTTGCTTTTATCCCATGTCCATGTGTTAAACGCATCATTCCCACATGGTATTAAGCTGTGTCCACAACATACTGTAGTATCCTGTTACCACACCTTAATAAGTCATGGCCATGTGACTTTCCCCCCAAATGTCACCACTTTTCGGCAAGTTTGTGCATATGATCAAATTTGCCCAAGCGTTTTCTGAACACATGCTTCAGTAAAAGATATTAGGTGTGAGAAAATACAAAGCAGATAACATGCTTAATATGACAAATTTACTTACTTTTTAAACAAGACCTAGAAAAAAGCAGAATCTTAAATATCAAATATGCTTGATATTTAACATTTACATTTATTAATTTAAAATAAAAAAAACATGTTCTTAGACATGGCTAAGCCAATGTATTACATACTGACACAACTGAGATGTGTTCAAAATCCTAATCCTCAGTTTAACTCAAACAGAATTCTTTTACCCTGAAATCACTCATACTTTTGCTAATTGTATTTTTGTAAAAAAAAAAAAAAATGTCCGTAGTTGTTTTTTCTAGACCAGACTGTTAGAGCTATAATATGTCAGTTGTCAATTATAGATGCTAGAAGAGCAGCTTACAAGACACCGCCAAAGAACCACTTCGGGAGCAAAGGGGAGTATGCATCCTTGTAGACATGCACAGGAAACAAAGCATTGTCAGAGCTATTAAAACACTGTGATGGATGAGGTGAGGCATGACAGCACATAATATCATTGTCAATACCTCAAGACCTTAATCTGGCTTTGTGTGCCAGAGGGTGTCTTGTAGCTCTCAAACAAGGCTTTTAAAGAGTAGCATCGCTGAGTTGTCAAGTGGTGAATGAGCTCGGCATGAGAGCGCCCATTTAAATGCCGGGAAGAGGAGAACACTGCATTATTCACCAGAGTTTGAGGCAGGAGAACCTAATAGTTTGGCAAGGAAAAACTAGCACAGACACGGGAAACCTTGCCCTGAACCCAGACCACACAGGTTTAGATGGGCCCGAAGCAGGTACATGAACACCCAGGCAGAATAATGGAACTCTCTTGTGAAGGCTGACCCTGTATTATCATGGTTTACTGGTTTTTTATTTCATCCTACTCTCTTCTTTTAGACCTCTGACTTTTTGACTTTTGTCTGTAGAAGTGCTTTCAGAAAGTGAAGTTCACCTTTGGAATCATATGCTGGGCTGGAGTGACAAGATTGAAAGCTCTTATGCTGCTGTTTTTCCACACCAGGAAAAAAAAGTCATTTTTATCATTTTGCACTATTTTTAGGGGATTGATTTAAAATCATAGTGGAAAGTATCTTACAAATGTTTTTTTTTTTTAATTCCATCTCTTTTGTCTTTCGGCTGTTCGGGTTCAGGGGTCGCCACAGCGAATCATCTGCCTACATCCAACCCTATCCTCTGCATCCTCTTCTCTCACCCCAACTAACTTCATGTCCTCTCTCACTGCATCCATAAATCTCCTCTTTGGTCTTCCTCTAGACCTCCTGCCTGGCAGTTCCAACCTCAGCATCCTTCTACCGATACTGTAATATTCATAGTTTTTTTTTTTTATTCCATAATGCACTATAATGTCTACTGTACAAATTATGTACTGTAAGTGTAACCTTTCCTTGTTTTTCAAAGATGAAAGAAAGGCATACCAGTTTGCTTTATTGTTAGCACAGACTTTACTGTTCTTTGACTTTGTGAAAGAAATTGTGAATAGACAGTTAGCTGCCAGAAGGTGACCACTGGCTCCATGTAATGAACATGTCAACTGTAGCCTTTACCTCAATTATAGTAATTATATTAATTAATATCATGTCCTATGTAGGGAGTTGAAAAATGCAGAATTGTGGTCTTGAGTTTCCTTCTTTCTCTCCAGTTAAATTCCAGATTCCAGATTTAGCAAAAAGCAGCAGCTGGCCCTCGCCCGAACTCCATCTCCTTCCAGAGTCCGGGCATGATGTATCACATTAAGGTCTTGCTAAATATAGCTCACCTGCAGTGGCTGTTCTTGTTGCTGTGTCTTTTTTTCCCTCTTGTGTCACACCTTTCGCTGTTTCTGTTTCTCTTGAGTCCCTGGAGAAGAAAATGAGGACGGGAACAGGGTTGTCAGCTCATTTGTCAGAGAAGAGGCAGCGTGCTGCTGATTATCTAGGACGATTTTTCAGGATCTCAACATCAGGGTGGGTAACCATGCTACACATGCCTGGCCTCCAGGGGGTGCTGTGTAAGCCATCTACAGAACTGGCATTGATGGTGAGTATTGTGGTAAATTTGCAAAGAGATATTAACCAATGAGAGGTTAATATTACTCACAATTTGATGAAACACTTAATATATTTCAGTTAGAATAACTCATGAAATTAACCCAAGATTCACATGCAAACAGCTGGAAAATCAAACCAGCATGCCAAATCTGTAAAAGATATCTTTCTGTTTAGCCCTAATAACCATAACCTGAAAGATTAAACCTTTCTAGCCATGTATCGGCTTTAGCATGAAGAGAATGTTCAAACAAAATAACTAAAAGGCGCAGTTGCAATATCTATGCTGTCTAAAACTGGATGGTTATAAAGTCAGACTAAAACATTAATGATCTGCTATGAAAAAAATGCACAATAAAATTAGTAGTAGTGCATTGCCCCTGTAGTTGGCACATGCCCTCTGGTCCCCCCAGTCTGCCACTCCTTAGGTACTGTCCTGGATTTCCAGGCAATGTTGAAGAGGCGTGCCAACCAAGACAGTCCATCAACACCCAGAGCCTTCAGCATTTCCGGATGGATCTCGTCAATTCCCAGGGCTTTACCACTGTGGAGTTGTTTGACTACCTCAGTGACCTCGCTGAGGGAGATCAACGCCAACCCCCTGTCATCCTCCAGCTCTGTCTCTGCAACAGAGGGTGAATTAGTGGGGTTCAGAAGTTCCTCAAAGTGCTCTTTCCACCGCCCGATTACCTCCTCAGTCAGGGTCAGCAGTGTCCCATCCTTGCTGTACACAGCTTGGCTGGTTCCCCGTTTCCCCCTCCTGAGGTGCCGGATGGTTTTCCAGAAGCACCTTGGTGCCGCCCGAAAGTCCTTCTCCATGGATCCTCCGAGCTTCTCCCACACCCGCTACTTTGCCTCTGCTACCGGTGCGGCTGCTGTCGTTCGAGCCCACTGGTACCTTGCAACTGCTTCTAGAGTCCCCCGGGATAACATATCCCTGAAGGACTCCTTTTTCAGTCGGACAGCTTCCCTAACCACAAGTGTCCACCACGCTGTTCGAGGGTTACTGCCCCTTGAGGAACCCAGAACCTTAAGAGCACAGCTCACAGCTGCAGCTTCAGCAATAGAAACTTTGAACATTGACCACTCTGATTCAATGTCCCCAGCTCCTACAGGGATGCTGGAAAAGCTCCGTTGGATGTGGGAGTTAAGGGCCTCATGGACAGGGCCCTCCCCTAGATGTTCCCAATTCACCAGCACTACCAGTTTGGGCTTACCAGGTCTGTCCAGTGGCCTCCCCTGCCACCTGACCCAACTCGCCATCAGATGGTGATCAGTTGACAGCTCTACCCCTCTCTTTACCCGAGTGTCCAAGACATATGGCCACAGGTCAGATGATATGATCACGAAATCGATCAATGACCTTCGGCCTAAGGTGCTCTGGTACCAAGTACAGTACACTTATGAGCATCCCTATGCTCGAACATGGTATTTGTTATGGACAATCCAATAACAGAACACTGTTCGGGTTTAGACCAGGGAGGCTGTTCGTCCCAATCACACTCCTCCAAGTATCCCTGTCATTGCCCACGTGTGTTGAAGTCCCCCAGCAAGACTATGGAATCCCCTACTGGAGCCTGATGCAGTACTCCATTCAGAGTCTCCAAGAAGGAAGAATACTCTGAACTGCAAATTAATCAGTATACTAAAATCCAAGTTTCGGATCGGAGTTGGAGACAAACTCCATGACCAAGACTTAAAATCACTCAGATGCTTTTAGATCAGGTTAAAGCTGTACCAAAAAGATTTGATATGAACTACTTCTATTCAGTGATGACTTATGCTGCCTTGTTTTGCACCCTCTCCAAGTGTTTTAAACCAAAGGACAAAACGTACATTAAATCTCTGTAAGACTGTAAATAACATTAAGAAAGCAAAATAACTTTTCCAATATGGTGAAAGATAAATGAATCATTAATGTTTAGAAAATGCAGACAGCCGAGTGTTGAAGCTGCTCTCTTGCTCCGGTCCTCTACTCGCTGCACATTCAGACAGGTGCTTTTTGAGATATGCCGGAGAAAACTCAGCCCACACACACACACACACACACACACACACACACACACACACACACACACACACACACACACACACACACTCCTGTCATTGTCGTGATGGGTATTGTGCTTTGTGGAGTGGCAAAAAAAGTGAGGAAAGTGAATAGTTGGAACAATATTCTCAGTAGAGGGTCTGCAGGATCCAGCGAAATGATGTGGCATCATCAAAATGACACAATAGCCTAAAAAAATGCCACCGGGTTCTGGGATGCCACCTGTCCTGCCCCTGAGCATCCCAGTAGCAGATGTCTTGGAGACACTGAGCAAGGCTGAATCCTCCAGTTCCTCCTGCATGACAAGACGTTAATGAAGCCAGCCTGATTCGAAGCTCCTTCGTGCAGTAAACTCATTACTGGGCCTGTCAAATCTTATGAGGCTACAATTTACTGAGAAGAAAATTAACTCCCCTGGTCCTCGGGTCAAATGATGACGCTTTAATAAACTACAATTAAGGTGGCCATATATTCCCCATTTCTAAACTGGGAATTGCACAAATATATGTTGATAAGATTACACGTTTCACATTTGAAACGCTTCTATTTATATACTGTTTGTATGACAAACCCTTTCTCGAGCTGCAACAGAAGACTGGTGCTACAGATGCTCTCAGAAGATGCATCTACCTCCTGAAGCTGGTTAAGAAAATGTTGATAGTGTGCAAAGATTAATCATAACTACTATAACAAAAAAAAATTTAACACACTTTTATTTCCTACCATTAGGGTTTTATTTATGGGTGAAAGTAGTTTTGAATTATTGCCTGTACCAAAAGGCGAGGAGGGGGAAAAAAGCAGGTAGAGGATGATTCTGTAAATTTTGCAACTTATTACACTTTAGAATAGCCTCAGCTAGCTACCTGTTTCATACTGTACATCCATCTAGCGCCCCCATCAGTCCAACTAGGGACCTACAGTAACCTACAGTACATGTAAGGAACTATGGAGCATGAAGGTCATTGAGTACCGTTGTATTTATATCGATTTTACAACTGTAGTTGGACCGTCATGTGTACATTCACAGACTAAGCGCAATTTAGGAATGCCAATTAGCCTAATCTTTATGTTTTTGGGCTGTGGGAGGAAACCAAAGTACTCTGAGGAAACCAACCAAACTATGTATTGTGAGGTTGAATCCCAAGCAGAGGTGGGTAGAGTAGCCAAAAATTGTACTCAAGTAAGAGTAGCTGTACTTGTAAATAATATTACTCAAGTAAGAGTAAAAAAAATATTTGGTGATAAGACTACTCAAGTACAGAGTTACTGTTTCATCTTTATGTCCGATTCTTTTTTTTTTTAAATTAATTTATTTATTTTTTAGAAAATATGTAAGCAGTCAAACAAAATGATAAAATAATGTAAAAATTCTGACATCTTCAAATAATAAAATTAATGAAATAAATAAATAAAAATAAATAAATAAATAAATAAAAATATCTTTACAGAATATCAACTGATTTATCTAATCTCACTTTTTCACAACATAAAGCTTTTGAAATAAATACCTACTGTAGGTAACATATGTATGTTTGAATAGTGTAAACTATTTCCAGTGTAAGATATGCTGTACTGTAAATTCAGTTGCCCTTCAAATGGCTCAGCAGATAGAAAATAGCATTAGAATAACATTAGTACAAGAGGTCTCACTTTACCATAAACGGTGTCCAGCAGAACAAATGTAAGAACCTTATATTTTTTAGCCTCTGGCTTATTTGCTAATAACAGCTAATGCCAGCTAAACTAACCGCGACATGTTTAGTGTCAGGTTAGCGTAGAGTTTTTATATGCTGAAATGAAGAGAACGCAGTATGAAGCTGTTCTTTTGCACTGTGTGTAAGTGAAACATCTTCTGGTGTAGCATTGGAGAGACAGATGCCTCTGCTAATTTTATGTTTTCATTCCCCCTGTCTACCACGGCTAAAGATTTTTTCCCCCCACTATGCAGCAAGTTTGTGTGTGGTCGTGTGACTACATGTGGTTATTGTTACTTCGGCTGATTGGTCAAACGGAGTCATGTGATTATTGTTGCTACATCTGATTGGTGAAACACAGTCATGTGGTAGATACACCGGCTGCATTTTCTTTGGCAAAGATAAAGAATATCTAATGTGTAGAATAAATAGTTAGAAAAGTAATGAGTTACTTATAACCTATTCTTATACTTATTCCCAATAAGCATTAAATAGAAAGCTAGAGCTCTATGTAGGGTGCAATCCTTTTGTACACCAGACATAGCAATTATTAAGTAGACAAAGTATTGTTTAAAATAACATAACATTATCCGATGTATTTCCCTGATAAAATGTGACTGTGACTGGTTATGGTACTGTAATTCCTCAGTTTTGCAGACTGTACAGACCTACTTTTTACCCACACTGGCGACTGAAAGTTAGTGTAATTAACAATTGTAGAACACCTGGGACGCAGAGTGATACATATACAGTAACGTCCCAGTGGTGTTACTGTGCATTATCACCACGACTTCAATACTCTTGTCCAATTACATTGCTCAGTCGGAGCTAACTGATGCATAATAAACGGTATAAAACAGTACAAATGAAGAAAACCCTTCTACTTTATGAGCAAATAATAATTGTGTCCCCAGATATTTGGATGAACAATACATTTATTTCTCAATACACCTCAGATGATCCTGAATTTAACCAGAATGAGGTTTTGTAAAGATCACACCACTCTGAACCTGAAAGACATTTCACAGCTTGTAAATGCATTTAATATGAATTTACTTCACTCTCTGTGTCACAAACATACGGTAAACATACAGTTTTTTCTTAAAATGACTGTTCCTGGCAGTCAAATGCTTTATTGATGGTTTCAGGCCAGTTGTCATATAAACCTGCCATGCTCACAGTGATCCTTTTGCACCATGATATCAGAGCAAGGTTTTTAGATATGCTTGAAGCGTGTCTCAGCATTGTGCAAAACACAGCAAAAGACCAGACACATCCATAACTGAGAACTTGACATAAATCTTTTTTCCCTTCACCAGGTAATGTCTTCTTTAACATAAACAAATACGCAAGCCAGGTGCACGAATCTTCAGTTTATTATAACTCTGTAATAAAGCACAAAGCCAATGTGAAGGCCAGAAGTATGGTTACAAAATTTTATGCAAGATAAAGCAATGCTGAAAGAAATACACCAATCAGATACAACCCTTTTACCAGGTTAACTTACCATAATATTGATTATCAATAATATTCCTGTAAACTAGTGACAGGCTCATAGGTACAAGGCTCATTCATGCCTGGTGTAACCAAATGCTAGCCTGTCTGGTCTGATCCCACAAAAAAGATAGAAAGGTATCCGAACACCCAGTCCATCAGAGCCTGGCCTCATGGTGCTTACAAGGAGTTCACCACTGTTGATTCATTATTTTGATATGTAAGGATTTAAACAAGTGTGTTTTGGGGTTATAAAAATTGAGTGGTCTGTTTATTATTTCCCAATCAGTTTTATTCCTCTTATACTACATCAATTTGCCAGCTATTACAATATTTAACTTTTCTAACTTTTTAACAATTTCTTGCATAACTCTTAATTAGATGTAGAACCACATCTGGTCATATTTTTCACATTTTTATGTTTAAAGAAATACGCCATTAACCATATCTGTGTTTTTAAGAACATTTTAATATATACTCTTTTTGGGAAGATTATTACCCTAGATGGTTGAGGAACCATATATGGTTACTTTACTGACCTTGATTTGTAACATAAAAATGAGAACAATTAAAAATTTAAATAATCAAAAAAGGTATTAGAAAATGCCTTGAATTATTGAAATGTTGAATTTCCAAGTATTTCAATGAGTGTCCTATAAAGAGATAATATGATTGCAGAATGTCCATGAGACAAGTTAGTTCCTGTTATCTGTACATTGTACACAGTCGTTCCCTAACCACTCTCTCTTTTCACTGTCTTAAATTAATGACATTTTAGAAAATCTGTTCTCTTAGTCTGGGCATCTACCATAAAAGTCATAGTGAATAAGCTATGGATATAAGAATGACAATGCCCCGGTACATCCTACAGTATATCTTTCATAAACCAAATCTCCTATCAACTCTAATTATTAAATGCCAGAAGTGTAGGTCTATAATTACTCAGATGCAATTAGTTCCAATAACAAAGCGACTTTGTTGTCAAGATTACCCAGATCCAGCCACTATAACATAACCACATCACTCCACCTGTTATTCTCCTGAGTTTACAGCCACCAAGAATAAAAGGCAACTCAACTCTTTAGCTGGAACTTCTAAGTCCTCAAAATGTCACACAAAAAAAAGAAGATAACCATCACCTGCACTTATTTTTAGCAGTTCTGCAATCTGTTGCAGTGTACCTTACTGTGTGCAGGTGTAATTTCTTCAGCTGAGTTTGTATAGTGCTGCAAAATCTACAAGGATAAGAGTTTTTGTCACTGAGAGCCAGACTTCATGCCTCCTGACCTCCATTAATGTCTAAAGCACCTTTAGAACCTGGAGAAGGAAATCCATAAACCTCTCTAATGCTAATGGCAAGTCATCAGCAGCCATTAGGTCCATCTGAATCTACATTATCTCAGAAGGCTATCAGAATGATTCATTTCGAAATGTGGTGTAATACGTACATTCTAACAACACTTGAAACAGTGTGATTTATTTATTTATTTATTTATTTATTTTACTTATCAATCTTGTGCACGTTCCAAGTCAAAAGTTTGGACACACCTTCTAAATCAATGATGTTTGTTAAATTATTTATTTTCCACATACTGTACTAGAACAATACCATAGATTTCAAAACTATGCAGTAACAGATATGGCATGCAGTAATTAAGGAACATTAACAATAACAGTCAGTTATAATTTTAAGACACAAATGTCAGCTGTTTTGGAACAGTTTTAGGAAGTGCATTGGCAAAACCTATCAAGCACCATGATGAAACTGGCTCTCATGAAGACCTTCCCAGGTAATCAAAACCAAAACTTACCTCTGCTGCAGAGGAGCAGTTCATTTATGAGTTACCAGCCTCAGAAATCACCAATTAACAAGCAGCACCTCCGATTAGAGCCGTTATGAAGACTTTACAGAGCATACAGTAAGTAGCAGATACATCTCAATCTCAACTGTTCAAGCGAGATTATTGCATATTTTGCATGCTTACGAAATTGTTTTACAGTGTAGAAAGAAATAAATCATGAAAGACCATGGAATTAGAAGTTGTATATACTGAGGTATATCTTTATTGCTATGATGGGCGAGGAACCCGTAAAATTCTAAAATGGTAAATGTCAAACTCCGAGCAAGATGCTACAGTAATAGCTACTATCTGTAGCAAAATAGACAGATTAGTTTGTGATATACCCCAACCATTACAATATCCTCAAATCTGATTGTACAGTACTTTTATAACCTATTTATAGATGTAACGTCTGTAAAATATATTTTAGAATATATTTTCTATTTTGTTAATTTTCTGTCATTATTATTATTATTATTATTATTATTATTATTATTATTATTATTATTATTATTATTATTATTTTGCTTTAACCTTACATTTGGTTGATATACATGCTAAGGAGTAACTCACTCATTCTTACTCACTCATTGTCTATATCGCTTTATCCTGTATACAGGTTTGCGGGGAGCCTGGAGCCTACTCCAGGAGACTTAGGGCACGAGGCAGTGTAAACCTGGGAGGGGTGCCAATCCATGGCAGGGCACACACACATGCTTATTCACACACTACAGGCATTTTGGTTACGCCAATCAGCCTAATCTGCATGTCTTTGGACTGTGGGAGGAATCCCACCAAGCACAAGGAGAACATGCACACTCATGCACACAGGGATGAGAATTGAACCTGGCCGGAAATTAAATATACCAAGCCACCATTCCCCACGCTAAGGAGTAAGTTGTTTTTCATACAGTAAGTAAAAATTGCACAAAATGAAAGAAAGCCCTACAGTATGAAGCTTTGTGTAGCTTTAACATTACGATTATAGTACTGTAACTGTTAACATTAGGGCTGTGGTGACTCAGAGTTAAGACACTAAGTTATTGATCAGAATGTTGTCGGTTCAAGCCCAAGCTCCATCAGGTCGCCATTGTTGGGCCCTTGAGCAAGGCCCTTAACCCTGTCTGCTTCATGGGTGCTCTGTCAGGGCTGACCCTGCGCTCTGACCATAACTATGCTGTGATATACGAAGAAAGAAATTCACTTTGCAGTAATGTATACGTGACAAATAAAGGCTTAACTAACAAACATATTATGTCTATTTTACTACAATAAATTAAATTATATTTGCTCAACTTGCACATTTTGCTTAAGTGGGAATTCTGCCCTTATTTTAAATATATTAATGCATGATTTATTTATTTATTGCAGTGACTCTTTATGGAGATGAAATTGTTGTGTGCTGTGTTGTTCATTTGTTTGGTTCTAAATATTTGTTCCCGTTTGAGCTAAGTTGCTATTTTTGTGGTCAGAAATGAAAGTATCTTTGCCGACGTGGAGAAATGCAGGCCAAATTACAGTAGATTCAACATTGATTTTGTGATTCTAACTGCCAAGCACACTCCTATTGCAGATTAAGAGTGAGCTGTGTTTTTTTTTTTTTTTTGGTTTAGTTTTTTCCCGAAATTAAGTGAGGCATTAAATATCCTATCACCTACTTACTAAACAGAACTGACATGATTTTTATTTGTAACATGTAAGATTAAAAAGCACTTAGTCGTGGCTGCTTGTTGCAGCATCATTAGGCATGAGACATGCAAGTTACAAAATCAATAAAATGCCTAATTAAGCTACATTTGTACCACACATGATAAATCTACTGTATTGAGATTAGAGGTAGGGACTTGTCAACACTAGAAGCTCACATACTGTATAATATTTGCTGTAAGTTGTAAGTCATGTACCCTAAAAATGTGAAATAGTAAAACCTGTAGGGGGAACTTGAATTATACCTTACTACATCTCTTAATCATGTTTTATTCACCCCATAATATCATGCTGTTTCAAATTGCATCACTGGGAGAGTTTAACATTGAGGACAAAAACACATATGGTACATAATTTCTTGGTGATAATGACAACTGGAACACATACTGTATAGTACTGTATGTTCAATATTCTGCAGGAAGTAACGACGTGATATTACGGTACACATGTACAGCAGTTCTGACCAGATTTGCCTGTTGCTGGTTTGGATTGAAAGGTAATAAAAGGAGACATGTATGGCAAATGAGACCACAATGGAACAGGGGAAGAACAGTCCAGTAAATGACTTCTGAGCATGGGCACAATATTCCCTGCCAGTTCAGGAATAAACAACAATGTGCAGGAATATTTGTTGCGTTTGTATTCTGCTGCAGGACCAAATACAGCACCACCTGCTTCCCATAACAACAGCAGACCAATCAGAATCCAAGGGAAGTAAGTCTAAAACAAAATGATCAATGAAAAAAAAAAAAAGGATTAGCAGGTCAAAATATACAGTATACAGTATATATTTAGAAATGGAACATCAGTAGACATACAATTATTGGGCAAAGCAGACATTGTGTAAAATATTTCTATAAAATCCAGGCTTGTTTTGGAGCTTAAAAGAAAATCTATTTAAGCTGGCTGCGTTATCAGGTCTGCATCTCTAGACTCTAAATCATTACCAAAAGACTGTCATCCTGGCTGAAAACTAAGTGTCATTGTTATCTTGCCTTTCCAGATCTCCCTCCATGCCACATACTCACAATTCAAAACATATAGCAACTCCAAGAAAATGATCAGGATGTCAGATATAATAAAATCTAGGATTCAGATTTAAAATATTGGCCTCCTATGATGCTGTGGTTCAAGCTTTCTTTTTTCTTCCATCCTCCTCATCCATCAAAATAACTATCCTCCCTCTGAGCATTGCCATTAATCATATTACATGTGCTTTCAAGAAACTTCAGGCTGTCTGTTAGCTTATCCTGACAAATCTGCACTGTCTACCTCCATGCTAGGCGTTTAACACACTGACACTATCTGTATCTTTTTAGTGCCTTAAATATATGAATATGAATGGTATTTATATCTATACAACATGTATATGTACATACAGTATTCATACATATATATAGTGTGTAGATTATGGGTTTGGAAGTTCCTCATTGTACATTGGAGTTTATCCAATAATCGGTCTAATTGAAATTCTTATATAAGGTTACATTCCTATTGCAAGCACTTTTCTACTTTAAGATAATGATTGTATTGAAAACCAGCCAGACAACATGCTCCTGAACAACACAGCCAGCACAAGAAAACAGCACCTAAAGCACGACTTTTCAAAGTTCAGAAATGTCTCCCTAACATCTATGGTGGCGCAGAACAAGAGTGTTATTTGTCACACAAGCACGATTGCTGAAGTAGATGGGACTATCACAGTGAGACATACTGACACTAATGGTTTGTGTCTGCCAGACTATTATGACTGGCTTTTGAAAGAGTATTACAAGCCCCAGGACAAGATTTGGCCATCATTTTTAAGTGAATAACTTTAAAAAGAAATTTAGTGCATGAGTGCCTTTGTCACATATTAAATAAGTGGAACACAATGTCCAGGTAATAGATATTACAAAATACGCAGAAAGCATATCCTCAAGGTCAAGGTTGTTGTGAGCTCAAAAAATGTTTTTCTGAAATTCAACTGTTTAGTTTCAATGACTTTGTCCCTCAGTTAGGTATACCTGATATAAAAGGGAATCCAATGTGGTCTTCTGCTATTACGACCTATTTGCCTCAACGTTTAAAGATTTTATTTGAATTCTTGCAGCCTTGCTGTCAGTTTTCTTTTTCTGGCCTTTCAATAATTAATGTGTAGATTCTAAACATTGGTGTTCATGTGTACTGTAGATCATCAGTTTCTGAACTACTCTAACCAACATCTGAGCTATGGTCATTGAGATCACTGGTTTCCTTATGCTGTGTTTCATTTCCTGTGAATGTCATTTGAAGCATTGGACTTTTATATAAAGTGGAAAACAAAATAACAAAACCGAAAACAAAATAAATCCAAAAACAAAATAACAAAACCGAAAACAAAATAACTAATTCAAAAACAAAATAACAAAACTTTAAACAACATTGCAATCTAAAAACAAAATAACAAAATCCGAAAACAAAATGACAAATTTGGAAACAAAATAACAAATACTAAAATAAAATAACAAAAATAAAAACAAAATGACAAATCCGGAAACAAAATAAAAAATGCAAAAACAAAATAACAAAATCTGAAAACAAAATAACAAATTCAAACACAAAATAACAAAACCGAAAACAAAATAACTAATTCAAAAACAAAATAACAAAACTTTAAACAACATTGCAATCTAAAAACAAAATAACAAAATCCGAAAACAAAATGACAAATTTGGAAATAAAATAACAAATACAAAAACAAAATAACAAAAATGAAAAACAAAATAACAAATCCGGAAACAAAATAAAAAATGCAAAAACAAAATAACAAAATCTGAAAACAAAATAACAAACCCAAAAACAAAATAACAAATCCGAAAACACAACGACAATTTAGACAAACCGGAAAAGGTAGGTACTGTATAAGGTAGTTTGCGAATGAAGGTCTTACCGCTGATTGGACGAGACATCTACCACTCAGAATATACAAGAAGTACTGTAGCCTCATGGATATTCAAATGCCATGAGGTTGCAGTTCTTGTATTTTATGAGTGACACATGTCTCATCCAATCAGCGATAAGAATTTCATTTACAAACTATACGTACCTTTTCCTTGTTTTTGGATTTGTTATTTTGTTTTTAGTTTTGTTATTTAGTTTTTACATTTATTTTGTTTTTGTTTTTGTTATTTTGTTTTTGTTTTTGTTATTTTGTTATTTTATTTATTTATTTATTTTTCAGTTTTTGGATTTTTTTATTATGTTTTTGCTTTTTTTGTTTTGTACTTCTTGGCCACCATACTTTTATCTGCATTCTGCTGCTGCCACATAGTTGGCGGATCATTCAGCAGGCATTTCCATTAGCATGGCCAGTAAGTGTAAATGTGCATGTTCATAATGTTAATAGCTTGTGGGAAAAAAAATATAAACATTTTCGGTCATCGATCATTATCGTATGGCAGCTTAAGTATTTCAAATGTTGTCTAATTTCCGGAAAGCATTACGCTAAGGCCACTCAAATAATGGGCGAGGCTAACACTGCGTAACAGAGAAGAGTTTTCTTCCAACCTCCTCTGTGTCGGGATAATGACATCACATGGAGAGTACACAACTTATCTATCTGCACACCATTCTCTCCCTAATGAGATGAAGATCAGAGATGATAGAGTTCACTACGCAAACAGCTGGCAGCGTATCTGCATACAGTCACATCAATTTGCATACAACCCATGCATGAAATGAAACCTTAGCTGATAAGCAATGGGAATCATAATTAGAAAAAGTGGAGCCTGCAGGTTTGGGGAACCCAGAGATGGGAGCTGAATCTAATTCTGATGGAACTGCATTTGCAAGGAAAAAAAAATCAATCCACATATCAAATGCATAATGTTGGCAAAAATATATATAATGCAATAAAATGCTGTTTTCTTTCTGTTAATTATGTTTACACAAAAGCAGCAATAAGCCAATAAAAGACAAAGACAGACGCTGTGTTTTATTTGGCAATGTGGCCTAATCCTGTTTTACTGAGTTAGAGATTCTCAAGGACACACAATTAATAGAACTTCAAAGCTTTAGTGCTTTACTGATCTAGTCTCTTCTACTGCATGTGGAAGTGGCTTTAAAAATATAGATACTTCACATTACAGTACACATTATACATTATAAACACATTTATTGATTATTTAGTAAAATTTTTTCATTCATTAATGCATTAAAGGGGGTGGCCCAGTGACGTAATGATTAGCACAGTTGCATTGCGTCTTCACAGTCCGGGTTAGATTCCTGTTTTGGGTGTATGTGTGTGTGTGCTCTGCAATCGATTGTCACCCAATCGAGGGTATACAGTACCCCACCTTGTGCCCTCGTATAAAAGATGGGCGAGTTATTGAGTAAGTGAGTGAGTAAGTAACGCGTTAAAGTCTTTGATGGTGCCCTTTGGTAGAATTTGCATGTGGTGGAAAAGGAAATTGATGGCAGGGCACCATTCTCATGCAAAGCAGCTTACTGTACAACAGCAGTTTAAAAAATATGAAGGATCCTGCTCAGGAATCCAACAGTGACAGCCTTGAAGTGCTGGGATTTTAACTTAAAACCTTATGGTAAATAGCTCAATTGCTTAATCACTGCATGCAAATCACTCAATTACAGTACTCCTGTTCCAATTAAGAGTAAGCCAATTCCTCTAACATGTTTTAAGGAATTAGGAAGAAACCAATGATCTTGGAGAAAACCCACTCAAGCAGGAAAAAGTGCATGTGAAACTCCACTCCAACAGGAACTCAAATCAGATCAGGGACTCTGGTGTGCCAAAGTGGCACTTTTTCTCCAGAATAATAATGTTTAAAAAGATTTCCTTCTACAACAATTTCACAGAGAAAAACAGGCAAGTAATCTTGCAGACATTCTTAAAGTTGAATTTTTTGTGGGCAGTGGAAGCTCAGTGAATAAGCTCCTGTGCTAGTGACAAGAAAAGTTGAAATCCTTGAACAGCCTTAGGTGGCCCCTCAGGGATCTCTTTTGTCTCTCAACTCCACAACTGATATTTGCTTGGATTGTGATTTGCCTCAGTTATAAATCACCCTGGATAAACACAGATCCTCATACATCCTGAGCAGAAATGAAACATTCGTTCCAAAATTCTCTCCACAAACGGCAATATTCTTATTGAATCCTCACACATCAATTTTCACATCAACTCATATGACAAACCATGGTTTCTACGCTGCACTGAATAACTGAGAACGCAGCCACCAGAGTGTGTGTTGAAATGTCTCCAATCTAATGGTAAATCCCTCAAAACATGCCTAATTTTGAAAACCTGTGAAATTCCATTTTGTTATGTCATTTATACTATTTGTACTTTCATACACTATTTATAATTATACATGTTCTTTACTTGTTCCAGTCATTGTGAAAAACAACAGATGAGCTTTGAATATAAAAAGAAAACATGCCAGGGTACAGCAAGAGCACCTGTGAAGTCCTGTATATTTGTTCTGTTGCAAGATAAACGTTTCTGGAATTGTAAGAATTTATAACCTCTATTACTTCTCATATAGAAAACCTACACAATATGAGTAAACGAAAATAATAATAAAAAAGCTCTTCATATTCCATGAGGTCTGGCCATCAGACTTCTCCAACTAACTGCTTATATGCCTCATATAGCCGCGGCATTTAATGTCAGTTCACACTTACCACACACGGTTCCATCAAGAGGTAAAAGTCATTGTCAGGGACTGACTTAGCCCTTTCAAATTTCAGTGCACCCTCTCAAAAAATTCATCTTTCAGCATCATTTCTGTTAGTTATGGACCAGCCTGAAGCCTGCAGAGATTGGAGCCAGGTTCAAATACAGTAGCAATGTATAAATTCACACCACTGGATTCATTTACCATAAGCATATCAATTGTATCCAGCCCGGCCAAAATAATGTGCATGCACACTCATGCAGCATATCAGCTATCCACAACAGCAAGGCAATTAAAATGACCTACCAACTGGCATCTCTTAAAGCCACTGATGCACACATAGACACATGCATGAAGTAGAACTCACCTTGAAACACCTGCTCTTCCTATCTTTCTGCACAGCAGGACTGATGGATATGAAGAAGAGGGCCTAATGACCACACTGCTGTTATGCCTCACATGATGGTCTGGTTCATCCTTCTGTTCCCGCAGAGATGCAGATTAGTCACACACAGTGGACCCCTGACGCTGAATGCAGCCAAACTGAACATGTCCTGGGTAAACGGGAAGAAGCTGCTTCACTCACACACAGCTGGACGGAAACTAGAGGTCAGTGGCTCCTCTGCCAAAGAGCACTGATCTGCTTCTCCTCTGTGATCCATAGCTTTCCATCTTTACTGATTATCAGACAGGGACAGACACGGAAAGTGAAGAGAAACATTACTGCATAATAGGCAGTTTTTCCAGTGTAAGATAACTAATAATCCCTATATACACGGTGAGTTAAAATCGAACCGGGACTTTCCCGGGAAATTTCTCATGAATGACAACTTATTGACATTTACAGACCATTTTAAGCGTCTTAGCTGCAGTAAAACATGGTGCAAACGTTTTAATGAATGACGATCCTGGCCCGAGGTCAGTTGTCCATTTAGCTAGTGAGACGCCTGGTGCTTGAAAATCGTCAATTTGTTGAAGAGATGCATCTGTCTGTGGGAATTGTAAATACAGTCGTTCAGGGACACCACTTGAGCATGACAGGTACTCGACTGGAAGTTATTGTCACATTCCTCATGCAGTCCTGATCTACCTTTTCCAAATGTTTGGGCCACTAAAGGGATTTCTAGGAGGCCAGTGTTTCAGACATGAAGCAGGCAGTCTTATCATGGCTCTGGCGTACTGAGGAAACTTTCTACCTTGATGGCATCCAAGTACTAGTAAAGGAAGGGTATTATACTGCATAGAGAAATAAGAGGTTTTACTCTCATAATTAGGCGGCACGGTGGTGTAGTGGTTAGCACTGTCACCTTGCACCTTGGAATCTGGTTTCGATTCCCGACCAGGGTCGATTCCTGTCTCTGTGTGCATGGAGTTTGCATGTTCTCCCCGTGCTTGGTGGGTTTCCTCCGGGTACTCCGGTTTCCTCCCACAGTTCGAAGACCTGCAGATTAGGCTAATTGGTGTTCCCAAATTGCTGTAGTGTGTGAATGAGATTGCGAGTGTATGTGTGTGTGCCCTGTGATGGATTGGCACCCTGTCCAGGGTGTACCCTGCCTCGTGCCCAACGCCTCCGGGGATAGGCTCCAGGCCCCCTGCGATAAAGTGGGATGTTTTATATTTTTTAAAACATCCCAGTTTGACTAGAACGCCCCCCATAGAAAGTCAAATTGTATTCATTGTTAATTCTTCACATGTAAACTGTATGAGCACATATTATAGGGAACTCATAGGCAAAACAAGGTTACAAGACTAGGTGTCATTTTGATGATAAAATTTCTTTCAGACAGATTAAATAACTTATTTGTATTGTTTTGAGACATTCATAGCATCACTGACAGAGAGAGCTTGTCTTCCCTCACCATCGGACCATGCTTTGAGATGGCAGACACATGAAGCATCACTGATGTGAAAGTCCACCTATGCCACCCCTCCTCCCTTAAGCATGGCCAATCTCCTTCCTAGACTACCACTTGGCTCAAACTCTTGTCAGTCTACAGTATATATTGTATTGTAACCAGATGCTTTAAAACCACCACAATAATCCCAGTACCAAAGGAACCAGGTAGGGCCTGTTTGACTGATTATTGTCCTGTCGCCCTGACCCCTCTAGTGGTATAATCCTCTGAATGGCTCATCATGGTGTACTTCACAGCAATCCACAAAGGATGCAGTATTCACCACACTGCACACAACACACTCACCTGGACAATAAAGACACCTACGCTGGAATGCTCTGCATAGTTCTTTAGGTCTGCATTCATAACTGTCATCTCACAGAAACTAACAGAGAAACTCTCTAACCTCCGGATTCTGAAAGCCCACAGTCAGTTTATGCTTGCAAGAGAATCTCAGCCTCCCTCATCACAGTGGGCACTGGAACCCGTTCCCCAACAGTGAGTGCAAACAATGTGATTCTACTACTGTATAACTTGTGAATCAGGATATTTACAGATTTCAGATAACAGTCCTCTGCGAATTGCAATCTGAGAAGCAGTCAGTAGTATTTCAGAAGCTATTGTAGGAATTGCTTTCATTCTAAATGTGACTCTCAGGGTTTTCCATTAGTGAAATAAATGGGAATGAGGTATAATGCAATGTACTGTATAATGTTACCAATTCAAAAGTAGCTAGTGTTAGTAGCACAGAAGCTAATGATAATACTCTATCGGAATATTCCTTCAGTTGATAACATTACAATGCAACATCAACATTAAAATATGAGCGGGTCCAAGCACTCTGCGCCATCGCCATCCACGCACACCAGAAAGACAGCGGGTACAGTGGGCACATGCGTTTAAAAGGGAAACCCAATACCATTATGACACACTTTTAGAAAAGGGGGAATTTTATGTTTAGACCTCCAAAAAGCCCCAGCAAAATCTCGTGCAAGGGGCCTTGTGCCACGCTTGGGTCGTAGGCCTCCTAATGGCAGCAGATTCCAACCTGTCTACCAATTTTTATGAGTTTTTGTGCATGTTAAGAAGACCCCCAAAAAGCCCAAAAGGTTTGGGGAAAAAAATCCTTAGGAAAACAATAGGAGCCCTTCACACACTATGTATGATGACATAGGACTGATGTCATAGTGCTTGGGCCCTAATAATGCTGCATATTTAAAAGTAAATTTAACTGTATTAATGCAATATTATGTTCACAATAGCATGTTCTCCTCCCACAGTCCAAAGATATGCAGGTTAGGCTAATTGGCGTTCCCAAATTGCCCGTAGTGTGTGAATGGGTGTGT
>JAQQZT010000038.1:11051109-11063021 GCA_030068275.1 Clarias platycephalus | reverse complement strand
ATTATTTTTATGTATTTATTTTTTTGGGCTGTGGAACGAATAATTTGAGTTTCCATTATTTCTTATGGGAAAATTCGGTTTTGGTTTATGGACAAATTATGCTCGTTATCTAAGGTTCCACTGTAATGGGCTTAATGTTTTGCGTTGTAATGTTATGGCTCATTAGTGTATACTTCATCATAATCACCACCATGATTGTACCAAGGATTTTATGCTTTGGTAACACACATGTGAGAGAGCTAATAGCTCAACTTATGCAGCTGTAATAAACATCCCGGCACTGTATAGAATGCAAATTAATTGTCAGCAAGTGCATCATATGATATGATTTAAAGTTTTTCAAAAACAGTTAACCCCTAAGACACACTTAGTTGCAGATTAGTGAAATATACATGTTTATTATTAATAAGTACAGTATACACCTCATCATGGTTTATTGCAGGTAGCAGAGGTCTTGGACTCATTCTGTCTACTATAATGTTAAGTGTTGTTTAATCAGCTGCATTATGTCAGTGAGAGCTTTGGTGTCCCTTGTGCTCTCCGTAGGTAGTGAACATGTTAATCAAAGCTAGAGATGCTCACCGTATGTGCCACTCCTTTCACCGGCTGCTTTCTTTCCGGTACTGACGCTCCTGTTAATGTATTCAAACACTCCTCCACTATCTCACAAAGCCTGCACAGAGATGCTAGACAGCCTGTGTGTGGAGGAGGATTATTTTATTTGAAGAAATAGGGTGTCTCCGAACCAAATATAGAAACTGTCCAAAAAGCAGTCAAGGATAATGCAGTGGTGGTGGTATAGATAGTGGTGATAGGTTCAAAAGAATATCGCTCTAGGACATTACAAATGGGTCAAGAAAATTAACTTGACTGTGTCTTGTCTAAATATAGTAACACAGTCATCTCTCTTCTCTCTTTCTGTCTTTTTCTGTGCCTGTCTCTTGTTCTTTCCTGTTGGCTCTAACAGCATCAGGCCCTCAGCTCAGCACCATCTCATTCAGTGCAACCCTCTCCTTTGCCTAAACCAGTGCCGTCGGTCAACCACGGCCCACGGCCAACACACCCTTCACACAACGCACACACTCCCCATGCAGCGTCCCTGCCCAGCTGCCCTGGCCGAGGCAAGATGGCTAAGTTCCTCAATCCAGAAGAGATGACCTCCAGAGACTACTACTTTGACTCCTACGCTCACTTCGGCATCCACGAGGTACAGTAGGACGACTTCCATACAAGTCTGAGTATTCTACTAGGATATGCTGTAGATTCTTTCAGATTGCAATATCATCCCTGTTTAAATACTAAATTTCTTAAAGGTAGGATAAGAAATGCAGACTAGGTCAATAAGCTTAAAGGAGGGGAGTATACCAATCGGCTTCCAATGTGAAACACTACCAATCAAAAGTTTGGACACCCCTTTTAATTTCAGAATCTTGGTGATTTTTGAGGCTGGTAACTCAACATAAACTGCTTCTCTGCAGCAAAGGTAGTTTTGGTCCTGGGATGGTCTTCATGAGAGCCAGTTTCATCATGGTGCTTGATGGGTTTAAATAAATAAATACAGGAAAAAAAACACATTGATTTAGAAGGTGTGTCCAAACTCACTTCACTGGTACTGTATACAGTATGGGAAGTGAATGCTTTCATGTTTAACGGGTGTTTTTTCACCCCATTCTTATTTTGAAACAAATGCAACAAGAATTGTTGTCAAGCTTCATTAAAAAATTAAAAAATAAAATAATAATAATAATAATATATATATGCTTTTTAATCCAGGTCCAAAATTTTACAATTACTGACATTTAGGGGATAATTGCATACCTGTCTTTATGTTATTTTTCTTATTCGACTAGTAGAAATTTTAAATCAAACTAAAGGTGCCAATTCACTGTAAGGTCCAATAATAAGTAATATATTAATTCTTAACTTATGCTTCTTAAAAGATTACCATAGTGATTTGCAGTGGTGCCGCTAGAGATGTACTAGCTAGATGTAACTTTGGAATCATCCTTACCAACCCATTATGACACCCTGATGACTTGCAGAATGAATATTCTTATTAATATTGCAGAACATATATAGCTCAACCCGACTTATAGACTGATATATGTTCTACCAATGTCAACTAAATGTTGTAGTATGAAACAAATCTTATTTACTTGTTCTAAAGTCACCTATACACATAACTTTATGTTTGACCTTAGGAACTGCTCTTAGTAGGCTATGACATCGTCTCTTCCACGTACTTGAAAGGATTAACCAGCAGGTGCACTTGCGCAGCAGTTCTGCAGGCATAAAGTCTCTTTGATGTGATGATAGTTCAAAGGAGAATAGCCAAACTGCTTTAAGTTGACAAGCTAAAGTAACATGAATAAACACATCTGTGATGAGCAGAAAAGCATTTCAAAATGCATTACATGCCAAACCCAACCTGGCTTAGCTCTCTGAAATACTGAAATACTCAAACGAGTTCATCTGGCACCAACATCACAGCCAAAGACACTAAAATGACACATTTTTAAAAAAGATTATTTTTTTTTTTACCATTTCTTTAATTAAAGCTCTTGACCTGTACAGGTATTTGCATTTTTTCATGCATTGTTCTGCTGTCACATGATTGGCTGATTGGATATATTGCATGAATGTGCAAGTGTATACTGTAGGTGTTGTTTATAAATTGGTCATTTAGTGTATATGCTTTATTATTTATTGATTTATTTATCATTACTCATCAGTGGACCTTACTGTAATATGGATTTAATGGATATTAATTAGTCAATCAGTTAATACACGCATATGATTGATCAGGATCTTTATCGTCTCATATTGCAGGAAATGCTGAAGGACGAGGTCCGGACACTGACCTACAGGAACTCCATGTACCACAACAAACATGTCTTCAAAGACAAGATCGTGCTCGATGTAGGGAGTGGTACTGGCATCCTGTCCATGTTTGCTGCCAAGGCCGGTGCCAAGCATGTGTACGGGGTAAGAAGGCTGGATCTCTACAAATCTGCAGGGTGCAGCTACGTTGGAGCTTGATTACAAAAATAGCATCATGGATGGCTGCTCTTCTCTGGAGAACGAGCAGATTATTACCTCCGCTACTGTACAGGCGTTCTCACACTTCATTGGCAGACTCAAATGTACCTGACACTTCCAGCTTTTATTACATGAGTGTCAGCAGAGCCGGCTTTCCTCTGGGTCTGTGCCATGGATGAGCCGTAACTGAGTTCATCTGAATCTGAACCTTTCTGTTCTGAAGTGGTAACTCTGGGGTAATCAGAATTTCCCTGAAGGGCCTCATGAAAGCCGAATGCCAAAGAGTAAAGTGTATAGGGCCACATCACATGTAGGCGTTCACTGACACAAATGCCTGCACTGCATTCTGAAATTGAAGAATGAACCAGCGGGCTCACTCAGACTTGCAATATTAATGTCCAAAACATTAAAGAAACGAGTCTGTACACCACAGTAATCTGCATCCGCCGTTTCCAATCTGCATCACACCCCGCGAGAACACGGTGTACTCCTAGAGCTTTATCCTATATTACTTCAAAAACAGCTGCATCGGCATTTTGTGGAATGCAGAACCTAAAACTGAGACATAGAGACAGTGGGAAAGAGTTATAAGAACTTTTATCAGGTTTTCGTGCCCAATCGTGCAGAAATCAAAGGGAGTAGCACATTGTCATGATTAAATCCATGAGTTAGTATGCTTGCCTCTGATAACGTGTCAAACACCTCTCTCCTTTAGTGCAGGGTAATGTGCTGGGTGAGATGGACTCATTGCGGCGCAGCTGTCATCTATAGTTCGGCTCGCTCTTTTCCGTGTTATATATTTTTCTCTCAGAGAGCAAGCGAGACAGTCACTCATGTGATCTGTCTATGCATGGGAAATGCAAAGTAGATGGGGATGGCTGCTGCAGCCTCTAACAAAGGGTACATAACCCAGAGAGAAAGCAAAAAAATCTGCCTAAATCTAAAATTCTCCCTACTCTCCATCCACCCATCTTTTCCTTGAGAACAGTGTGCTGATAATAGCCAAGATGCAGTGTTCTCATTAATGCCCTTCCTCCCACAATGTACCTCAGTCCTTTTAGTGTGGAGTCAGTCTCTGTTAAATCCTAAGGAGAGTTTTCATGGCCTACTCTAATGAGCACAAGGGAGCCTGCATTGGGTGGTGGATAGGAGGTAAAGTGAGGACACATAACCTTGTGTGCTTGTGTGTTTAAAGCAGTCCTAGTATAGCTAGACTACTAGGCTGTCTTTGTCTAACTGGCCTTTTCTAACTGTGAAAGAGAGTGTAAAATAAAGGAGCAAAAAAAGATAGATGGTGGTGTGGTGGTGCATCAGGTAGTATTCCTGCATTACAGCCTCTGATTTAAAACTGCATTAAGACACAAAAATGAAGACCCACATCTTTAATGCATAATAAAGTAAATAAATATTCAATTATCTGTCACATGTTACAGCACAGTAAAATATTTTCTCCCAGTTAGGAAGCTAGGGTCAAAACGCAGGCTCAGCCAGGATATGGAGCTCTTGGAGCAGAGAGGATTAAGGGCCTTGCTCAAGGGCTCAACTGTGACAGCTTGGTGGTGCTGGGTCTTGAACCGATAAGTAACCCAGTAACCCATAGCCTTAACCACTACCGTTACACACTGACACTGACACCAATCACTGAGCACCACCATGATTGATTATCTCATGACCAATTCCAAATAACTTGTTTAATGTTGACATGGAAGACTTTGAGCGGTCACTCCCGGAGCACCGATACTGTAAACTCCTAAACAAGGGGGGGAACGCACCCACTAAAATAACCAAATCCAACCCTACACACTACAGTAAACTACTATAAATAAGATGCTTCAGATGGAAAGTTGGAAAGTTCATACTCATGTTCATAGCTTTATCCAACACAGGAAACACACAGGTATCTACAGTGCCTGGGCAAAAAAGTGTCGCCATTTCTGAAGGGTCAAATCATTGGGTTGCATCAAGCAAAGAAAACAACTAAGAATTACTTGATCTGGGTTAAGAACTCTTTAGCACATTATTAAAATGTGATGAACCATCAACTTTGTGGAAGAAAAATCATGAATGGAGATCACTTAGTGAAGTTGCACGGTAAAAACAAATCAACAGTAAAAATCATACATATATATTATATAGGGAAAATAGGAGCATTTCCATACGCACACAGTGTGATGAGAACTCTCTGGACTGGGACTAAACAATTGTCACTTGTTAGTGAGACTAATCAGAAAAAAAGGCTTAAATTTGCTAGGGAGCATAAGATTGGGCTTAAAAGGTCATGCGGTCTGATGAGTCCAGACTGACACTTTTTCAGCGTGATGATTGTGTCAGGGTAAGAAATGGAAGTGCATGAAGCGAGGTACTCATCATGCATAGTAATCAGTGGACAAGCCTCTGGAGGCAGTATTAGGATCTGGGGTATCAGCTGATCAGGTAAAGTCAGCTGATAACTAGAATGTACTGGGTGACCGGGTTATTACATCTATGGAGTTTTTCATGCCCGATGGAACAGGTATATTTTAGGACTTAGAATGGAGAAGTGTTGCTCTGGATGGTTTTGAGCAAATCCTGAGATGTTGTAGGTACCTCAAAGCTAAATAATAAAGAACAGCATGAGTTTGACATGATTTGTAACGTCGCATAGGTGATTACATCATAATCGTAAATACACTGTACCTTTCCCTTTCATATGTAATGCATAGCCAATTTGTAACTCATTTAAGGCAAGTAACATAACACAGTTGAATGACAACAAACTGTCTAGAAATTCAAGATTGGTTCCATGGGCATGTGACCATCAGAAATGGACCATGGAGCAATGGAAGAAGGTTGCCTGGTCTAATGAATCAGGTTTTCTTTTCCATCATATGGATATCCAGGTGCATGGCTTTGCTTACATGGGGAACAGATGGCGCCAGGATACACTAATGGAAGAAGGCAAGCTTGTGGAGATAGTGTGATGCTGAGAATCTCTGGGTCTTTGACACGTCCCGACTACCTAAACATTGTTGCAGACCAAGTACGTCCCTTCATGGCAACAATATTCACTATATAAACTACTATTCGCTATGCAGGATAATGCATTCTGCCACACTCACACAAAAATTGACCAAGAGTGGTTTGAGGAACAGTACACAGAGCTCAATGTTTTGACCATAGACTGCATTCGTAATGCTGCGAAGTATTTTGCCACCATACAGGGGACATACACACTATTAGGCTGTTATGGTGATACTGAGTAAAGGTACAAAACATGTATCCTGGATGATACCACCCAGTAACAAGGAAACATACGGTTTAATTGTACAATTTAGATTGTGTATTAGCACCAATGCCTAAGCTTGTTGTAATATTTGGATCTACTGTATGTTGAATTCTGGATCTACAGTAAGTGGAGTAGTTGTTTCTTCATATAGAAAACTAAGTAGTTCTGTATGTTGATCTGGATCTCTTGATAAATACCATAAATCTAAAAGCAAACAATGCTCTGTTTGTGCTGTTTTTGTCATTCCAGATTGAATGCTCCAGTATATCAGAGTACTCTGAGAAAATCATTAAAGCCAATCACCTGGACAGTGGTAGGGGCTCAGTGAATACTTACAGCATACTGTACATACTGTATACATATATGTATATATACATACTTGTGTAAATGTATATAAATGGATGGGTACGAGTTTAAAAAAGGAAAAGCAAGCCGTACAAATAATTATGAATTGTGACATGTAGATGGCACGACTAATAAAACAAACAGACAAATTAAAACAAATACAAATAGCCAATTATATGATTTATATATGATATTTTTTGTCTTGTGAAATGTGAAATCTAGAATAGAATGCAAATTACATTAAACCTAAGTATTGCAAGCCTTAAGCAACCATGGCATGTACTGTTCATCTCTGTGCATATACATGAAATAAGACATTAATGTGCTGTTATAGAAATAAATAGCTCTTCACCAATTTCAGGTTTTGGAGCAGGCATGGCTGCAGTGTGACAGGACAGCTAGTGAAGGGTATAGGATGTTTCAGGTTTCCTACCAAGTCTTCTCTTACCAAAAACAAATTCAATAACTCCCCAAGGAAGCAGACCGAAAGCTTGGCTGGAAAAAATGCCAGATTTGGAATGCCCTGCTTCCCCGCCAAACACTCTCACACTCATACTCACACACACACATACACACGCACATACGCATGCAGACACACACAGTTGTCCTACCATCCTTGTGAGGACCTTAAATACGCAATTATTAATGCATATATCCAGATTTATATCTAACCCCACCCTTCACTTTCTCATCCCAAAAGAAACATTTTGACAAACAAACAAACAGACAGAGAAACAAATAAATGAGCACTTTTCTAAATGGGGACCAGGCATTTGGTCCACAACAAGATAGAAAAACATGCCCCCACACACTCAAGCTGTTCTGCAAAAATTTGATCATCTGTTTGTTGAGACACAGACTGGAGAGTCATATTTGGCCAGGTTTTTCCGTGTGGGTTTCTACATATCGTGTTTTATATCGCAGTTATCACCATCTTTAAAGGAAAAGTAGAGGAGACGGAGCTGCCAGTGGACCAGGTCGACATCATTATTTCAGAATGGATGGGCTACTGCCTTTTCTACGAGTCTATGCTCAATACTGTCATCTATGCCAGAGACAAGTGGCTGGTAGGTCTGTCTGTCTGTCTTGTTTGTGTGTGTACTTGGATGTACAGTACAGTATGTGTGAGCCTTGACAGTAAGCCCATGTGCTGTCTTGACAGAAACCTGGTGGCCTGATGTTCCCAGACCGAGCTGCACTCTATGTCGTGGCCATCGAGGACAGGCAGTACAAGGACTTCAAGATTCACTGTGAGTGCAGACAGTAGTGTATGCAGTAAGGCTCAGAGTACAGGCGTGTGTGTGTGTGTGTGCAACAGATCTGGCACAAGTTTATTTCACAGTCACACCGCTGCAGGCCGTGTGATAATAACTAATGCAGTAAAGTCAACACACATTATATTTGACTGAGATTGCTCTGTAAAGCTGAAGCTCTGGGCAAACTTGTTCAGGTCTCCTCAATATACAGACTCGCACTCACCCATAATGGAATCTGAGTTCTAGACGTGTGTATTAGCCTTATGGCAAGGAGGGGAAAAAATGAACCTTGTGCTGCCTCATCACTGGGGAATTCCATCCTGATAATATACTGAGCTAGAATGCACAGGCATTTAAAGTTGTGCTGAACTTTTTTGAGATCATTTTTGTCAGCAGATTGGTAAGTTTGAAAATGCTCATTTTCAACCATTTGTTTTCCGCTTTGCTAGTAAAACTTGGCAGGCATGGCATCATGTTGTCATTAGATATGAATGTCTATTAAGTGTTCATTGAAGATGTATCTTTGAGTGCATACAGTATATAGAAATATGTATACATCATTGAGTCTGTATATGGAAATGAGAGTAGTGTTGTAGGAATGTCTTTTAAAAGTGTTGAAGAAAATCTTCGTGTCTCTGGAGTCTTGTTTCCAAATGGCCCGGAGAAGGAAATGGCAACCCACTCCAGTATACACGCCAAAAAAAAAAACATTATCTAGGAAGGCCTGGCGTGCTATGGTCCATGAGGTCACGAGGAGTTGGATACCAATAATATTTTAATTGAGTTTTAATTAAAAATAAATCATTTTGCAGTGAGGTAAACAGAAAACAGCTAATTAGACCAAGGACAAAAGGGGGTTTTCTTAGGGTTGTGTTTTCACACAACTCTTTTTCAATTAGAAAGATTGTTGAATATTATTGAATGAGAAACATTTAAAACAATACCAAAACCTCATCAGCCTCCTTCTCTACCAGATTTGGTACATGATGCCAGCTCCCGTAATACAGTACGTAGTACAGGTATGCACTGTATGGCGTCAGTTCATTCGTTCTTTTACGGTATTGGTGTCTATGAGAGTCATGTGAGAAAAGAATGAACCATTCGGACCAGAAGACCCATGAGAAGAACCGCTCAATTCTGTTTCCTGTTGCACTGCACATCATCTACGGGAGTCACATGACAAAAGAACGACCGATTCGGATCAAGACTCCATAGGTAACTACTCATTTCTGTGTCCTGTACAGTACATAACCTACGGAGGATTTCCGATGCTTTGCGCATTCACAACCAGTAGAAAATGAACAAATCACTCTTCGAGACGACTCGTTCTTCTGAGTCTCGTTTAAGACTTGTTCAAAGAGAAAGAATCGTTCATGAACGACCCATCACTACTATGAAATGTCGCCCTTCCTTGTCAGGGTTTGCCTAAACTGATTGAAGTTCAAAGCGGAATAGAATATGTAGCAGTTTTCAAATTCAAAGTTTTGCTGTGTGCCAGAGGAAACTAATTTGCCAGAGTGAGTAAAGGCATTCATATGCATTTGAACAGATCTTGTTAGAGATCTAGCTAGACATGATTATAAGTAATGATTATTAACGTTTATAATATGCATTGTCCTTGCTAGCCGCATAGCCGAAATACAATAAGGTCAATCAAATTTGGACCAAAGAGTTTTGTCTTTTTGGCATTTGGATTCCGCACACCACATTTTATCTGCTTGAATAATAAGGGAACAGGCCACACCTGGCCATGCACCTGTTTGTCAGCCATTTGTTCCTTTATTTATGAGCCCCACAAAGTAGGTGTATGTGTATAAACATGGCGATAATTCCCGAATTGTTAATGCCACACTTTTGTCAAACCCCTTCGATTAAAGCTGAAAGTCTTGACTTTGGTTAAAGTCATTTCAAACTCAAAGTGGTGGTGTACAGCGCCCAAATGCCAAATCTTTGTTCCAAAATTTATGGACCTGGTGGTATGTGTGGCAGTTTTTTTTTTTTTAAACTCTCTTGGCTGTCCTCATAAATGTCTATGTCAGTCTAACATAAGCATAATTATTTCAGTTTGCTCCGTTCAGCCTAATCAATTCAGATACCAGCTGTCAAAATGTCCCAGATGCTCCTGCAACTTCAAATCATAATCGAAACAGACAAGAGCTCTTAGACTGTCTGTACTTGTAAAAATGTGTTTTTCCAAGCTGTCAAGCATATGTGTTCTTATCCTTACCACTAAATGTTTATCACCTTCTATTTACACAATCTAGGAATAGGATATAGGGGATAGGGTATGTTCATGTGCCATCTGGCGACAGATACTCCTCAACCTGGAGGTATATCTGTTATTTCTGTGGCAGTTACTTACAGGGTCAGGTTGCCAGCTTGGGTAAGGGAGCTTGTCCAACAGTGGCAGCCTGGCTCGAACCGGGGATCTTCTGATCAGTAGTTCAACACCTGAACCACCAAGCTACCCCTGCCCCTTTTATGTTATCTAAGGCTTGACATTTTTTCCTTTGAAGCCACCACATCAAGCAATGCACTCAATCAACACAGAGAAATGTTAAGGTCTTCAAAACCAATTTAGTATGATGTGAGGTCAGAACATCCCTAATAGGAGCAAGAAAGAAAATGAAGAAGAGTGACACAATAGGATATATTTAACCTAACCTCAGACACTGTGGGGGTTAAGAAAAGGTTCAAACTGAAATGTGATTCTGATGAGAATATCTTGCGAGGAGGTTAATTTTAGATGAGTTGGATGAGTTTCTGTAATTGATAACAACTGAACCATTAAACTGAGAACTGGCAGGAAATTGTGTTTTAATACCATGTTTAATACCATGTGTGTTTGTGTACAGGGTGGGAGAATGTCTACGGCTTTGACATGACCTGCATCAGAAATGTAGCGATGAAAGAACCACTGGTTGATATGGTGGACCCAAAGCAAGTGGTGACCAATGCATGTCTCATCAAAGTAAGCAAATTTTCTTTTGTACAGGTTTTACGTGCGCAGATGGTCGCTCTCTGGTCAGCTGATGAGGACACTTCTATTTTGATCGTGGATGAGTGTTTTGGGTTTGCAGTTAGTAAAATGTTTGGTTTGTGATAACTGACCGTGAAAAAGATCCGCTTCAGACTTTTGGCTGATCGTTAGTTCACTAATGAGGCATGGCTGTTGCCTAATGATTCATAGAAATAAAATCTCATTTCACAGTGGAGGGCTGGATAATGGACTGAAAGAGATGATGATCAGGTTCATTTGGATGCATGAAGTCTCACAAGGATTTGGAGAGTCATGTTACATATTCAGTAATTCGTTATACAGGTTATATGAACGCTGTCATACGTATGCATGCGTACAGTACAGTATGTATATGAATCGAATGCTTAGTTTTTACACCTTTTCAGAGACCATATTTAGCCAAAGACATCCATCTTTCTGATCTGGATGAATTCCTTCCTCTATAAGCGCTGTTTGTATTAGTGTGTGTAATTCAAGTGATGAGTGATGATGTTTGTCTGATAAACACTCTGTGCTCAGCTCCTCTGAGAGGAACACTGCAGAGAGATGAGTGTTTGTCTTTGTGCATCTCTCTCACGATGAGTTTTGATGTTTGATTCATCCCAAACAATTGCACCTAATGCTTACTAAGAGCCGAACGAGAGCGCGTTAACATGATTACCAGAACAGTACTATGTCTTCAGCCTGCTGCTATTATACAAAAGCTTCATAATAAACTAAATGTCAGTGATGCTATGTAGCTCTACAGTGGGCAGAATATAACAGTGGGTGTAAAGCTCATTCGGTTATTTCATCAATAATGAAATATCCAAGTGTCTGTAGGGTTTTAGCAAGGCATATGCATTTTCCATGTATTTAAAATTTATTTATCGACCCCATGACATGTATATAATGTGTGATTATATATATATATATATACACATACATACATACGTATATATATATATGTGTGTATATACATATATATATATATATATATATGTGTATA
>JAQQZT010000038.1:11038214-11048301 GCA_030068275.1 Clarias platycephalus | reverse complement strand
TAATAAAGGGAACTACATTTAAATGCAATATTTCTTTCTTTCAAGAGAACTAATTTAAACATGAATGCATGAAAGTAACATGAAATTATTATTTTTTTTTTCTATGAGTAGTGACTGCCCTCTTGTGGTCATACCATGTCAGAGAATATTGAGAAACTTAAACATTTTCAAGATCTCATTTGACTATTGATTAAATCTCCCAAGGTTTTAGGGCCTCTGACATGAGATGCTGTAGGAGCACCACTGATTTTTATTATTTTTTTCCGGGTAGTGAATGATCCTCAGCATGGTATTAACAGTGTCATGGTTCTGATAGAATTGGATCACATTCTTAAACACACGTACTACACCTCCTCGACCTTCTAATTATAGAGTTTGTGATTAATCTTATAACGTGAACAGTTCATGTTACTCATCAACTTTTCATCAGTGTCAACATCTGGCCTGGTTGGTCGACTGTTTCAATCAATAAAACAGCATGTTGTATAGTATAAACACAGGAGAAGCACCAGGCTTCCCGCTCACTTTGAAACTGAGCCAAACTCAACCAAACCTAATGCTGGCACTTGGCACTGGCATAAAAGGTGTATGTTTATGATCATGGAATTCATGGGTTTGATCAGCATGGCGGTTTGTTAAGAGGGACAAAATAGACCACAGGAGACAAAATCACATGCACATGAGTGTCAGTGCAATGCTGAGAGTGATGCACAACCCAAATGAAATCTAGTCAGCAGTGGTCCAACAAACCACAAACTTGGTCTTGATAAATAATAATAATAATAATAATAATTGAATACATTTTTTTTTTTTAAGTTAAATTCTTCTGATTATGCTAAAATTTTTTAAATCTAATCCTCTTTTTCAAAAATGGAATGGAATCTTTACCAGGATAGGATATGTATTACCTGTGTTTAGGGTCTTTTTTTAAATTATTATTTAAAAAAAAAAAAAAACATAATTTGAAAGTTTTAATCAAATGATGGACAGGAATGAAACTTAAATCCTGTATACACTCTTTTAATTTCCCCATGTAAAACTAATCTGGCCTGAATAGGACTTTAGACTGGCATACTTTTTACTGTGAAATTTTAATACTTTTGATTCACGCCTGTGTGTTTAAATCATCACATAACTTTGATTTCAACATGCATTTGAAATGAAAATGGTTACATAAAGAGCTTGAAGGACCAATTACAAATAGAGAGTAGCTGAAACTTACAAGAGATTCGCAGCGTATTTATCAGACAGGCATAATTGCATATACGGTTCCATCTAGTGTTTTTCATATTTGGTTTAAAAGCGCATACCGTAGCTTAATGTACTATAAAGGATGCACTTACCCTCTCTCAGGATATCTGGTATGAGATAAACTGAACCCTGTAAAGAGCTTAGATCTGAGAGCATATTATAGTTCTCTTGACCTTTGCAGCATTATCAATCAGAATGCCAGTATCCTGGTGTTATTTTATGTGTAGAGTTACTTAAAATTCTCTGACTGCATCAAACAGATTTACTTCAAATTTATACATTCATAGAGATATTTTGTTTTTGTTTGTTTTTGTTTTTAGCACCAGATTCTCCTTACACTCATTGGAAGCAGACTGTTTTTTACCTCGAGGAGTATCTGACTGTGAAGAAAGGAGAAGAGATTGTAGGTACCATCACTATGAGGCCCAATGAAAATAACGCAGTGAGTATGAAGAACAGTGTTAAAGGTCTTACTGTATGTCTTTACCACCATTGCAGGAAATACCGAGGATTCCAGAACTATAGTATGTTTATGTTCTCACTTTCTTTCTACAGCGTGATTTGGACTTCACGTTTGAGCTGGATTTTAAGGGTCAGCTATGTGAAGCTGACATCTCCCACGACTATAAGATGCGTTAAGCACCCAGCCGGGGGCAAGAAAGTGCCTGAGTACCACCACGGAGACCGAGGAAGTGGCACTTCCCCACCCGCAGAGCCAGAAACCGGCACAGAGGCTGAGTGATTAATGATCCAGGGCACGACTCTGCTCATCTTTGAGAGATGCGCTAATATTTCTGGAGCTGAGTGCCTCTCCGAGCAATAGCAGCCTTGTCATGGCCAATAACAGCGTGCACTAGTCCAACATTTCTATGACTGTTCACAAGGCAATGTTGAATGTACTGCTTATGAAGCTCAAGAATGTTACTATTCTCATGAATGTGAAGAGTCAGTTTACAGTTTCTTTTTGGGGAAAAGAAAAAAAAAAAAAGTCAGTGGGTCGTTAACGTGTGGTTCTCGTGAAAGTCTAAAGACAAAGAAGTTCGCTTGTTTTAGCTGTAATTTAGTTTGTGGTGTAAAACGAAGACATAGGACATTTTTCTCTAAGCACTAACCTACTGCACTACAATAGAGTATTTTAGATGTGCAGTCCAGTGGCACACACTAATGCTGTGCTCTCTAAGGGTTTAAGGATTTATTTTTTATAGTATTGTTCAAGAAGTTCACTACGTTAGCCGTTTAAAAATATTGAGGTGTTTTAGAAATAATAATAGGACGTTAATTAGGACTTTTATTTCTGAGGTAGTAAGTGTAAGGGCATCTTGTTTCTTCTGTGTCAGTATTTATGTTTAAGATTTTTAAATGTCCGACTACATCTAGCAACAAATCAGGGAAAGAAAAATTAACAGAGAAATAAGAACATAACTGTACCAGAATGGGACCATTCAGAAATCTTTACAGCAGGATGCATGTGTGTGCGTGCGTGCGTGTGTTCACCTGTGCTCTTACTGAACTCATCACCGAGGTACCTCATGACCTCCTGTCTTGCTTCAATCCAAAGATATTCTGTTTAAAATAACATGGTAATTAACAGACATTGATTATATATTTACTTTATAATCTATGTTGTTTTTTTCCCTTTGAATTATGTTTGAAAAAGAGTTGCAGATGTAAGAAAGCATTTAATCACTGAAAAATGGAATCTTGAAATCAGTTATCTACTGTATATAGAAACTATAGAAATTGTGCTAACCACGTAATGACCACTAGAGGGCAGAAAAAGCACAGTGTATGAATAGAATGGTTTAACAATAAAGTGAGAGTTAGGTTATATTCTCTAGATGGCAGCTTCTCTGAAGAGAATTTTGTTTTCATTTACAATTGCTATGTTATGAACTTTGATTTATGCATTTTGTTTATGTCGCAAGCTAAAAT
Source organism: Clarias platycephalus (assembly GCA_030068275.1). Classification (NCBI taxonomy): domain Eukaryota; kingdom Metazoa; phylum Chordata; class Actinopteri; order Siluriformes; family Clariidae; genus Clarias; species Clarias platycephalus. The sequence goes on along the minus strand of JAQQZT010000038.1, from coordinate 11,045,118 downwards.
AAAACAAAGGCAGCACATTCACATCAATGAGATCGATCAATCCATCATAGCTGAGGTTTTATTTGTTTTTCAGCTACTTTGCTTTAAAACAGAATTCTAGCTGAGGCATGTTTTGGAGGCACATGATCAACACTATTTTTGTTCATCTTTAGTTGCAGGAAGAACAGACTAATGTATAAACATGTATACATTAAAAAAAAAAAAAACAGAACAATGTAAATAAATCTTTATTTTATTTTAATTACTTCAAAATAATTATACAATAAAGTTCTATTACCACACTGTTACCCTTCATGGCCCACTCACAACAGCTTATCAAATAATTATTAACAATAATAAAAAGTCCTTCATGTTTTTAGAGCAGGAAAAATATTCTCTCTCTCTCTCTATCTCTATATATATATATATGAAAATTGCAGGTCCACTGTGGGAACATATACGTTCATACACACAGGGAATGTGTGGTTAGCATGATGTTCACTATTCAAACGGGACAGAAATGATAAAACCAAGCACATGTTCAAGAATAATTTAAGTTCCCAATCACAATTTATGGTCGCAGACTTACTTGATAAACAAAATCAAGGCCATCTCGAACCTCACAGCAGTGCTGGGTTCTTCAATATTTATCCTTGACAGATACAGAAGCCAAAAAAATTATACATAACATAAAATAGTTGCACCACAGGGAGAACATGAATAGCTCAAAGCTTTCATTTGGCTGTAAGGTCAACACTGATTGCACTAAATGTCTACGAAATTGTTGTGTCAAAGACAGAACATAAATAGCTTCGAGCCTCCATTGAGATTTGCCAGTGGTGTCGACATTGATTGCACCAAATTGCTTGTACAAATTTAGTAGATTTAGGCCGTGTATCAAAGAAAAAATTCAACTAACAAATATGCAGGCACAAACCGTGCTTTCCAGCACGAGGATTTTAAATTCACACAGTGGGCAGCTGACCTATACATTGTTCTTTGCAATTCATTGGAAATGTCTAAAATAAAAATAAAAAACGTTTTTGACAGAACAAAAATAAACTATAGGGTATCCCCAAAGTCTCTGTAAATAGGGTAAAATTAACACTCTTTCGCAGAAAGTACCCTTATTTGCAAAACATTCTTCTAAATGATGGCTATTTCTTTGTAAATGCACACAACAATTAGTCATTCTAACTCACGATTAACGATTAATGTACGTACAGTATGTAATTTCTTATTTACGGTACTAGTCAATAGTTTGGAAACACTTTCTAATTCCATAGTCTTTTCAGATTTTTATTTATTTATACATTGTAAAACAATGCTAAAAGAATAAAAAATATCAACAATCTCCTTTGAACAGTTGATATTGAGATGTGTCTGCAACCTACAGTACGCTCTGTAAATCCTTCATAACGTCTCTAATCTGAGGTGCTGTTTGTTAATTGGTGATTTCTGGAGGATGGTAACTCTAAATTAACTACTTCTTTGCAGCAGAGATAAGTTTTGGTCTTGCTTTCCTGGGATGGTCTTCATGAGAGCCAGTTTCATGGCTGTTTTCATGGGTGCTTGATGGGTTTTGCAAATACACTTGACACAATACTGTTCTTGCAAGAACCATTCCAGAACAGCTGACATTCATATCTTAAAATACTGTAACAACTGACTGTTGCTGTTATTTCATTACCTAATGTCATACAGTATGTGTTACTTCAGAACTTTTTTAAATCTTCAGCATTGTTCTAGAATGTAAAAATAAATCACTAAACAACAACAATTAATTAGAAGGTGTTGACTGGTATTATATTCTGTATGTTACTTTCCCTTATATTTGGAGACTTTTGGGAAAACCTGCAGAATTATGCACTTATAACTGATGAAATTTTCTTTCCCTCACACATGACACGAAAGCAAGTCATTTCATGTTTCATTGTGAAATAAGCACCAATTTGGCACTTTAAATTGAGACATGTAAACGCTTGTACTGTAAACAACAAAAAGTATGAGACTAATATGAGATTTCCTACATCTATGTTTTTCACTAGTTATTATATCCTGGTGTAAATATCATGACAAGGCTTATTCTTGCTTCTGGTATAAAGAACCTTTTTTGTTTTTTATACAGTATGTACAAAAAAAAAAAAAACCTATAGTGCAAATCATCACCCTCATCATAACACTGCTCATTTACTGTGGTGTCAAGAAGTTAAGAACAATCACATATATGTCTAAAAGTGTTTTATGATGTTAAAACCCAGGTGTAGAGGGTGACAGAACGGTTTAAAACATACTGTTCTGTTAAAACCAGGCACGTGGAAGGGAACGAGCTGCCACTCAGGCACTGCAGGTGGTGTGTGTGTGTGTGTGTGTGTCAGGATCTTTCTGCTAGCAGCAGGACTTTTTCTTTGAAGAGCCATCAGCCAGAGAAATAGTTTTCTCTTTCTCCCTGTCCTCTTGTTCTTTTAGAATCCTACAAGAAAATAGTTTATGTTACTCATTCAGTTGTAGTAGTTGAGTAGTTTAAAAATGTTCAATTATATCACTCAAATACATAACAGGTTGTATGAGGATAAAAACCCCTTTAAGCTTTATGCCAACATACCTTGCCAAGTGCACCATGGAGTCGGTCACATTGTGGCCAGATAAAGCACTGCACTCGAAGAAAATCAGCTGAGACTCCTGCAATACAGCACAGCGATCGAGCAGCTTAACTACGTGCACTACACATGATTAATGCAAGCAATAACCTGTCATCCCATCCATTTCCTCCTATCAGCGAGGATTTATATAAATGGATTTATGAAAATAAAAAATTTTTCAAGTGCTTTTATGAGATCAAATGGACTCAAAAGCACTCAAAACATCACAGGAAGCGCAGTCTGGAGAGTGAAGAACAGATGAAACACTAATTAAAGAAATAAAATTATTTATGACCTAATTCCTGATAAATCCTGAATCCTCTCTTTCAACTAGAGTACTTAAGTTCTTTTCACAATAGGTGGCTGTTGTATAGAAACGTGCTGCCTGGTACTTTTTAAATGAGGCAGCACAGCTTTATATTCAGAATAGCTGTATCATTATGTATAATAAAATACTGAAATGTACGATGGTACGAAGAAGTGGTCAGATTTGTGAAATCTGGTTCTACAGTACCAGAGCACTATTACTACGTGGGTGTTTTCACAACTAAGCCCAAGTCAAAATGTGTGTAAATACAATGCTTGCCAAAATAAAAAAGTCACACACTAAAATTTCATTCAATCACCTTTAGTTTTGACTACAGCGTATAATATGGTGGCCAGTTCATATGTGAAAATGATTCCTCATGCCCCCAGAACCACTCTTTCACAATACTCTGAAAGAGTCCTGTAATATGGCTGTGCGATCAGGGAACCGAAAAAAAAAAAAAAAAAATCTATAGATGTGATAACCTGCTCGTTCAGTACTTTCAGGTCGCCAGCTGACTTCATTTTTATTTGCCACATAAGGTTGCTGAGCCTAGACCTGACCAAGTGAAGCAACCCCAGATCATACCAGTGCATCCAAAGACTTGCACTATGCATGTATGATGCTTCAAGCACTTCCATTTCTTACCCCGATGCGCTCATCACTCTGGAAAGGTGTCAGTCTGAACACATCAGACCACATCCTTTTCTCTGAATAATCTCACTAACAATTCTCATTCTCATAACATTGTGTGCATATACAGTCGATATGCTCTTACTCTAGATGGCATTTCCTTTGGCAATGTTGCAAGCTAAAAAAAAAAAAAAAAAAAAGGCAGCACATTCATATCAACGAGATGCATCATAACTGTCAGAGCGTTTGTTTGTTGTTCACTTTAAAACAGAAATGTAGCTGATGGATGTTTGGAGGCACATGATAAACACCATTTTTGTTCACCTTCAGTTAGAGGAACTTCTGACAGGAAGTACAGAACATGTCATTTCAACATGTATTCATTAACAACAACAACAAAAAAAAAAACCCAATGTGAATAACTTGTATTTTTATATCAATAGCTTTAAAATAATTATACAATAAAGTTCTACAACCACGGTGTTACCTTTCATGGCCTACTTACAACAGAGTATCAAATAATTAATAACAGTTCTTCATGTGGACTCCTTAGTTAAGCAGGAAAAACAATCATATACTGTATATGGTACATTACAGGTCCACTGTGGGAACATTCACGTAAATATAAACACTTATAACACTGGATGTTTTTACTTGATCTGTTAGCATGATGCTCATTATTCAGGCAGGATAATGAAAACCATGCTTCAGTTTGCTGATATGCTCTTACTTTTAATATTAAACAAAGACATGGATTTTACGGTGGATTTTGTTTATCATGTAACTTCACCAAGAGTTTAAGTGAGCTCTATTTATGGATTTTTTTTTTCTGACCACATTTCTTCTACAAAGTTGACGTTACAGTACTACGCTTTCTAGGTTTCAATAATGTGTTAATTAGCTGCAAATCTCATTATTTTCAGCTAATTAATTTACAGCTAATTAAAACTGCAGATTTTTTAAACTTCGCTATTTTCTGTGCTAACTGCAGCCCAATAATAAGAATAAGACCCTTCTGAAAGGCGTCCTTCTTTTTGCCAGGCAGTGTATATACTGTACATTTACAGTATAGCAATTTATTATGTGTTAAGTAACACACGTTAGGTGTCAAAAACCTAATGTGAAATCACTCACCTTAGCCAATTTTTCTCCTACTCGGGACTGAATCTCTCTCTGGTCCTCCAGATCTGTCTTATTTCCCAGCAGCATAATAGGAATGTTATCTCCTGCTCCTTCCTAAATTGAATATGATAAAAATAGGAAATAAGTGAAGAAGAGAAGTCGTCTGCCGATTGACAGTTTGATGCAACCACAATATGTACTGTACGTCACAATGAAATTCCTGTTTTGGGCTGTATAAAGACACAAACACACATAAAACTATGGAATACTACTCAATATATAGAAATGACAATGAATTAATTAACAGGATCATCCCCATATCTTTTTTTGTAATCCCTTATCTATTTGTCTGTTCTTGTCACAAAGGAGACATGTCTCTTAATCAGAGACGTTGCCTTTCTCAAGGATTTTCTGAATTCCTCACAGATAAAATTATAAATTACACGCACTTCAAATGAGCTGTAGGCACAGCAGATAAAAACCTTTGACCTGTTATCCTTCAACCCATGGGCACATTTTCGTTCTAAACAGCACGATTAACTGATCTGAAAATATTTTATTAAAAAATTAAATATATTAAAGTCATGACCAGTTACAGTACTTGCTGCATTATTCAACAGTGGATGCTGCATTCTTCATTTCTGATTCACCATGTAAGACTAATTGGCATTTATTATTATTATTTTAATTCATGTATAATTTTTAAGTGTCACTTGCTTTTAAATCACATTACATTACACTTACAGTAGCAAAAGTGAGCTTTGTTTCTTCATTCTGCACTGTCTATCCACTCATTTTTGTTTAGATGTTGGAAAATAACATTTTTATTTCTTTCTACAGTTTAAAACAATGCTAAAGGTAGGAACAAGAATCAACAGGCACCATGCGATACTATATTATCATGATACCTTGGTGCCGAGTTGATTTGTGTTGCGATTCTGCTAGTATCAAGATTTTATAAATATCTCATTGATTCAATATATGAATCGTTACCTGTAGGTTTATAGAGGGGATAGGCAACATTATACCTCCTCAAATGCAAATGTATATAAATAAAAAAAATATTGGGAAAAAAAAAACGACTTGTGAATAAGAGTTGCGATACATGAATTGCCACACAAAAGAATCAAGAAACATAACCAAAACTATTTTTTTGTTTCCCTATCTTGAGCTGAAGGCATTCAAAATATACAATAATCTCCTTTAAACAGTTATTTTTAAGTTGTATCTGCTAGTCAAGATCTGTAAAGCCTTAATAACATAACGGCTCTAATCTGAGGTGCTGGTTGTTAATTGGTGATTTCTGAGGCTGGTATCTCCAAATGAACTTCTCCTCTGCAGCAGAGGTAGTTTTGGTCTTGCTTTACTAAGAAGGTCTTCATGAGGGCCAGTTCCATCATGGGTGCTCGATGGGTTTTGCAAATGCACTTGACACAATACTGTTCTTGCAAGAACTATTCCAGAACAGCTGACTTCGGGTCTTAAAATTTATCTATTTTAATTAATTCCCCAAGTTACTGTATTTCATAGCTTTGTCAATAATCCAGTATTATTATTATAGAATGTAGAAAATAAATCCAAACTTGTTTCCAAACTTTTGAATAGTACTGTAGGTCTTTCCAATAATTTGAATGGACTACACCTGAAAGTCAAATTAGGCATCTGCAAAACCAGACCACGGACTATTTGAACTTGGGCGTGTACCATCATGTATTACCTGTACGCTGGTCAGCCATGACCTCACTGCTGTAAAAGTCTGCTCACAAGTGATGTCATACATGACCACTACACCGTCTGCCTTGCGGAAAAACTGCTTAGTGATGCTGCGATACCTGCCAAAGTGTTGGAAAGGAAATTAGTGGAAATGTAAATGAATATGCAATTTAAAAGCATAAAAAACATAATATATAGATAAAACGTATTGTTAGTTAACGATGAAAAACGGCTAATCATTGATATGTAGAAGATTTGGCAAGGAGATATTTATGTAACGTTTATAGAGACCGAGTGAGAGAAAGAGAGGGGAAAAAAAGGATGATGAATTAATAAATATGCAGCCATACATGATACCATGCACAAACGTGTCACAAGGATGTTCAGCTAAAAAAATTAACCATACAGTGGAACCTCGGATTACGAGCATTATTCGTTCCGGAAGTGGGCTCGTATTCCAAAACACTCGTAAACCAAATTAAATTTTCCCATAAGAAATAATGGAAAC